>CAEFZY010004512.1:0-72278 GCA_903066815.1 Brachyrhaphis roseni | reverse complement strand
GGGGGGGGGGGGGGGGGGGGGGGGGGGGGGGGGGGGGAGAGGGGGGGGGGGGGGGGGGGGGGGGGGGGGGGGGGGGGCAAAAGAGGCTTATTTGAAAGCGGGCGTATATTTGAGGCAATGGGAATGAAAAGAAGTGGTCCACAAAGCTCGTCATACTTCAAATACGCCCCGTCACATCTTCACTCTTTTTCCTTTTCCACGACGGCAGGCGAGTATGGCCATCTAAACCTCGGGTCTCTGTGCCTGGGAGCAGGCCTGCAGAGAGCACAGCAGCGAAACACAACATGTGGACCAGAGGAGGGGGATCACAGAGGTCTGTGGCTGCACGCACAGAAAAGAAGGGTTCTTCTTTAATGCCTCTGTTTGCTTTGTATGCGAAATGAATTAAAATGAGGAGTTCCCATTTAAAGCTGCTCATTTCCCCTTACAGGGCTTTTTTTTTTTAACAGCATCATAATATACAAAGATAGAAAACGTTTGTAAGGTGATGCTATATGCCCCTAATGTGATGCAGCAGCCCTATAATTTTCTGATCACTAGATTCTGCGCTGCCATTTTTTTAGATGGCGCAAAATTTCAAGGATTTCCTTCTAAGGTACAAGAGCGTAAGAAGCAGAATATGACTATATCTGTGATGCGTATCATAAATATATGATAAAAAAAAATAATAAACCCGAGAGCTATATGTTTTACATATTTTTAATGAGAATGATCCAATTTTGGTCAGATTTCAAGATGTATTTCTAAAGTAATAAATCACCAATAACCTGAAGCTAATTTCGCCATCAACACAAAGCAGAACCTATAACATAATCATAAAAATATCTAGAAACCCTACATCAATATTTTCCTCCTGCATTTAATGAATTAATGAAACATTACCCCTATGGTGGCCTATTCTACAATCTACTTCTCATAGTTGGGGTTTGTATCCACGATGTGCACACACAAGCTCCCTCGCACATTTAAATGCATTTGTTAATGCAATGTTATGTGTACATAATAAAATTAAGTGGGCTGCGTGGCAGCAAACGGATTAGTAATTTGTTTGTAATAATTATTTCTGAGCCTCTGCTATAAGTGTGTCCAGGCGGTCTGAACTTGATTTTCAACCAGAAACAAACAAGAAAACTTTTGTGCATTAATAAAGCGCACAAAGAAACAAAAGGAGACGTTTTGTCTTTACCTATTAGTCTAACAGCAAAGCTGATTGGCCGCAGTTTGTGCTGATTCAGTGTGAAAAAGTGAAATATGTTTATATATATATATACATAAATAGTCTGGATCATTTCTAAGCATTTTACCTGCACCTGAAATATTAGTTCAGCTTTTAAACGATCTGCGTCTATTGCGCGTATTTTACGCAGCTGATTCCTAACATTTCCCAACATAGCCTCAGATGAACATTGATACTGAGGCTCCTCTGTTTCAATTGAGCTTTGATCATTGCAGATAGACAACCCTGCATTGATCGTTGCGCTATTACAGCTCATGTCCCTCCATCCCTCGCGTTCTTGCGTTCACCACTATCATTCTTAGAGTTCCTCCTTGTTATTATCATTATTATTTGTAGCAGTTGCAGTCGCAGGATTGCTTCTACTGCGTGCGTCTTTCAGAGCGCCACTGCTGTTATTGGACCATCATTACCTGCAATGATGGCGATGGAGAATAAGACTGAGCTGTGTTTGTATATGTAGCAAATGAGCGCGGTGAAGATGATAAGAGGGGATTATACGACGTGTGAGTGAGGAGAGGGTCAGAGCCACTGTTTTTATTGTATTTATTTCTTCTTTAATTGACCAGAACTTTCTGATTGGCACCAGTGGAGTATTTATTCTTTAAGAAGAAAAAAAGACTTACAACTACACACTGTGGAGAGGATATAATGTTTGCCTATAGCACAAATGCAAATACGAAGTAAGTGATGGCATTGATCGAGTTTTGTTAAGGGAGTCAGCTGCACTAATGTAAATCACTCACTTTTCTATGTAGATTGTTTTAGCTTTGAACCCCGATCTAACTACTTTATTTTATTTATTTTTTCCTATACTGACTTCTCACTTGAGTTTCAGTGTAAATATTAAACACACACACTTTTTTAACTGGGACTGATCAGCCACTTGGAGTCAGGGAAGGGATCAGAGTTTTGCACAGCAGAATCTGCGATGTCTCCATGATTTGGTTTTAAAAAGTTTCGAGTGTCTGAAAAGCGCTAAACCCCGGTGTTTGTCTTCGCGCTCCCCCTGCGCCGTGTGCGTAAAATAGGCAGCCTCCTGCTCAGACCCGACCCTCGGAGATGTCTGTGATTGTTTCTACCTCGCTTTGCTAGATGGCGCTCTGCGTCGTGGGACCCTCCAGTACAAGAACCGCCCCACAGTCTCTCTCTTTCTCTTACGCTGTGCTCTCTGAGCCACAGTCCCCGGCGCAGCAGAGCACCTTCCCTATTTTTCTTTTCTTTCTTTCTTTTTTTTTTTTTATTATTATTAAACCAGGGGTTTCCACAGCTTCAGCAGAGTGTTACATGATTTTAAGGTGGCGATTTTTACACTCTTTTCAAATGACATTATCCAACGAAGACATATATTTTGATTGGTTTTGTGGAATGGCATTAATAGATGAGTGAGGAGTTGGGCATTAGTTTGTTCTGCAAACTCACAATAGTCAGACTGTCATACAGTGTTTGAGCGTTTTATAATTGTATAACTTTTTTTTATAAATGCAGCCTTGCTGAACTATGTATTGTTTATTTTATTTACAATAAAATTTGATTATAATAAAAATATTTATATTTTTATTATAATAATCTACTACTACTACTGCTGCTACTATTGCTAATAGTAATAATAATAATAGAAATAATAACAATAATATTAACAATAACGTTAACAAAAAGAGGAAAAAATAGAAGAAGTGGTGAAAAGGTAATTACACGAGGAAGAGATGCATTATATTTTACGCTTTAAATTTCTTCATTATGGCGGCACAGTGTTTTGTTGGAAAATATATAATAAAAAAAAATGTAACATAGCCTTAACTTCGAAAAAATACAATTAACGAATGTTTTCTTGGGGGGAAATTATTTATTTGTTTATGTTCCAGAAGTTTTTTTTCTTTTTCTTTTTTTTAGCTCGATTATCTGTCCCAACAAAATACCTATCAGATAAATAAATAAATAGTAATCTTCCCTCTCTTCTTTGATGTGCTACTGCAGTTACACTTTCACTAAATAGCGGCTCGTCGTTGTGTTGACGTTGATGAATGTGTTGGAGACTCTGAGAGCCTTTTACAGCTGTCTTAAAACGCGCCGTGGCCCCACAGAGCAGCCGCAGACAGATCAGGTGCGGTGCGGGAGCCTTTTCTACACAGCAGCCTGTGACAAAGAAACACACACTAAGGGAAAGGGTCTTTTTATTCTCTCTCTCTTTCTCAGTTTTCTTTTTTTTTTTTTGGAAAGACTATGTGAATATTTTATTCTGAAATAGAGTTGGCGCACCATTTTTCCCCCCGAAATTCCAAATTTTTAAGAGGGCAAATTGATGGATGTTATGAGGTCTGTGTAATAATGTAAAGTAAAAAAAAATGGTGGTAATAAATATTTATTTCCTTTAAAAATAGATGTTTTTCAGTTTACAAAAAAAATCAAATATATCCCTTCTTACTGTGTCTTTGTTTCCCACATGAAGAGGTGGGAAATAAAACTGCGTGTACGTGAGGTCAACTGAGTCATTCCTTTTTTCTAATGCCGCATTATTTATTTATTTATTTATTTATTTTTATATATCACATCAACTGTAAACAGCATATCTATGACAGACTGCCGAGAAAGCAACCTTTTATTAAGCGCACTGATCAGATCTCTCATAACAAATAGACGAGGGGAGCACGCTGCCTGGAATCCTGTGGACTCAGAGAACCAAATCTTACCTCCTAGAGTTTGCAGTGCAGCCACATGCACGGTTTCACTTTTGATTAAGCTGCATTATCAGATTGTTCCTGGCCCCCCCGCCCCCCTTTCGCAGTCACACTTGCTCGCTCCTCTGCTGTAACCTGGGTGGTTTGGCACAGCAGGCTCGCTTGTATACAGTAGGAGAGAGAGGGGGGGGGGGGAGGGGGCTCTCCACCTGCAGCTTCCCCCCAGCCAGGTATCACCTCATTCCCTGCTAAAGCCCACATCTCACTCCCTTCTTGCTGTCCGCATGAGTTACCTTGGAGCACATTATTATTATTTTTCCTCAAACAATGTGCAAGGACCCTGTCATACATTTTTGAGTGTTTGGGGGAGAGAGAGAGAGAAAAGGGGTTTTCCTTGGTATTTGTTTTCCTCGACTTAACAAGCCATCATCCCAGACATGCATATACACAGAATTGGAAATGGCTTGAAGATCCCGCAGGCAAAAGGGAGGGCTGCAGGTTCAATTAAGGCAGAATAATGCATGGGGATAAAGCATAAGATGACCTCGATTGAAATTGATCAGAAGGAACTGTAACAAAAGAGGAGGGGAGGAGGAGGGAATATCTTTTTTTTCTTCTTCTTTGTTTTAACTTCCAGTTGTATCTTCAACCAATCCAGATTATTTTCAGGCCACAGAGCAGCGCCGGTCCAGAAGGCATCAAGTTCGACTAAAGTCCCCTTTATATCATTCATATGTAGCATGATAGACTGAAAAGTAACAGTGGCCTAATCTATCACATGAGATGACTTTACAACTACCTGTGAAACACTTTCCATGATTTGCAATGTAAAATAATCATGTTTGGGACAAAGTGTTGAAAAATGATTAAAATAAATGTCTAAAAGCTGCTTTATAACTGTAACATCTTTGAGGCAACAATGGCTGACCAGAAGACAGAGAACAGTTTATTATCATTTTCAGTGTGTGGAATGGGAATGTACGTCTAAATGTCAAATTAATTTGAAACAAAAATACTCATTGAATACTTTTAACAGTGTGACCTCTTTGATTTTAGACTTCAAGAATAACACATTTTTGTTTTCCTTACTTAACGCTGAAATCGAATTTTTTTTTAAAATAAAATCCGATTTGTGCGACACTTCAACTCCTCTCAGGTCTTGGAGTCCTGTTGCTTAGCTTGCTAATACCTCGGGCTGTCTATGCCAAACTGCCAAGATTATATTTTTTTCCGGAAATAATCCTAACGCCCGAATATGAAGCTAAAAGAATCCCACGTCTAGACTAATTCACTCTTTTTTTTTTTTTGACGTTTATTTCTTTCTTCTCTTAATCGAATTTGCCAAATTTAAGCTGCTGGATTTTGGAGCCTGTAAGCAGCCATTTTGGTTCAAATCCCCCCGGAATGACAGAGAATAAGAAAAGGTTTGTCATAAATTCTTAAGTAGAAAACAAGATATTTCACCGCCACAGTGGGGATTTTAACGAATTAAAATATCTCACTGCTCGGCTGCGATAATAGTAGTTAAAAAAAAAAAAAAGAAGAAGAAGAAAAAGAAAGGTATGGGATTGAGGCGCACGCTTGTTAAGTAACTTGCTGTCAGTATAGTTAGCAGAGCTCTGATATGGACGGTGGCTGCAGAGCCTCATCTCTTGGGGTTTTAATTAACAAGCTGTCTCAAAGCTGTAGAGCTCCATCAAACAGTCCTCCACCCCCTCCACACCACTCCTCCCAATAGCAAATCCTCCTCCCCGTCACTGCCTTGGGCTGTCTTTCAAACTTTTTTTTTTTTTTTTGTTCCTCTTATATCAACTTGTTACCAAAGCATCCACCAGCTGATGGGGTGCCACTGTACACCGAGCCGGTCTGCGGAATGTGAAACTGCTCGCGGTCGGCCTCTATTTGCGCGTTCGGTGCAGCAGACGTCCACCTACTGTATGTATTCTGTTGGGTTTGACTTGGAGACTGAAGGACGGCATGGCGAACTGTTGCTATTTTTTTTTTTTTTTTTGCAGCTCCTCTGATGGATTAGTCTATGAATCTTCAGGCTGCTTGACAAATGTTAGATCACCCCCCTCCCCCCGCACCCCTCTCCTTCTCCCACCCAACCATCTCCAACCTGCAAAACGTGCTCGGGAGAATTTTTGAGAATACTTCAAAGAATTCAAATTGCAAAAGTTGTTTCAAAGGAAACAGAAACAGACATTTTCTGATGCTAAAACTACCGAATTGGAAACACAAATGAGAATTATGTTTTACTTTCTAAAAAGTTTTGTGTGTGTGTGTGTGTGTGTGTGTGTGTTGCTTTTGTGCTGCTTCCAATCTGAAGCCTTTTCCCTACCACCAGACCCAGTCAAGGATTGTACAGGACCCTAAGCAGAAATAAGTGGAGGGTCCCTACCAACCAGCCCTAACCCTTATATCTCTTTTTAAATCGTTCCTGCTCGATTATGTGCATGTTGGGCATATAATACTCACTAGTTTCATGATCTGGCTAGTCATGCCATTAAATTGAGCACCTCGCTGTATGCATTGTTTTATTTACCCTAAATTTAGTCATTTCATATTATTGTGGGAAATAAACAGCATTAACTACATTTTGTGGCAGGTGTGTGACTCCAGACACACAAGCAGAAGAAATAATTCAATCATTAAACTAGTTAATATAACTGTAAACTATAACAATGATTTTCTCTGTGATTAAATGCCAGGCTCTTCTAAATCCTAAAAATATATATATTTTTAAAATGACAGAATTTACTTTTAAAGAATATTATCAGGCTGAAAAGGTGGAATCAAAGTAAAACAACGAAGTTGGAGCTGACAATAAAATATCAAACAATTTGATGGAGGTCGCAGGGAAGACTTTAAAGGATGAAACAGAGTCGTTGCTGAAATGTGGCTGGGTTTGCAGAGGCAACTGGCACAGCAGCGAGCGCACGCCGCCAGCCTGCTCCTCTCGGTTTACAGCGGAGTCAAAGAGTGTAAGCTCTTGCCTCAGCGAATATTTGCCTTTCCTCTCTCTGTCTCTCCCTCCCTCTCTTTCTCTCTCTCAGCTTGCAGCAAACTTGTTGGGCTCCCACCGTGGCCCAGAGACGGGGTGGTGGAGGGGTAATTTGATAGCCAGGCAAGGTCAAGACAGTGCGCTGTCCATGGTGCTGCGGCGGGGCCGCCCTGGACGTTATCATCAAATTAGACGGGACAAGTTTCAAATCGATGCCACCCTCGGACGTCTGGAGACCGCCAGCAGTCGGAGTTAAAGTCCTAACAAGTCCCCCCTGACAGGTCAACACCTCAGCACAAACACACACCTCTGAAGCGGCAGCCCCGCAGGTCAGCAGAGCTGTGTCGGCGAGATAAGCGCCAATCCCACTGAAGGCTCTGAGTGAAATATAGCTGCAGGTTTGCTGTTATTCTGCAGGCGGTGCATGGGAATCGGACAGGATGGGGGTGAGATAGAGTTAAGATATCCTCTCCCTCCACCCCTCACACACTCTCATAAAGTTCTCATGTGTCGATGTATCTGACCTCGTCTTTATTTATTTATTTATGTCTGTGAGGATTATAAACAAAAAACAGACGCCATCGGTTGGTCCAAACCACGCGAGAATGGACGTCACCTCGAGAAACAGCGACAGCTACACTGTGGAGAAAGTTTGTCACTTTCAGTGAAGTTAGTGGAAGATTAACTGAATCAAGTCCGTTATTTAAGTTTTCATTAAGTAAACTCAGCATGGTTTAGCTATTACTGTGGACTTTATAACTTAGAGGACTAAAACAGAAATAAGGTGTGAATTGTATAGACGCGACATCAAATGTCCAGTTTTATTACACCAGTAAGTGATGTGAATTTATTGTTAAGTTTTTACAACTTTAGATATGGTTTATGTTGACAGTTGGTGCTTCAAATGAAATTCTTATTCTTTACATCAGATATATCCAAGCTGTCATAGATGTCTTTAAAAACGTTTGTGGCCTACGTGTTAAATTTGACAACTTTTATGTTATGACTTTTTCAGCTAATTTTACAGTATCTGAAACAAACACGTTTTTCCAAGGAAAGATTTTATTCTCTGTAGAAAATTGTGATTTTTACAAAATGCTTTTCTGAAGCAACAAAAGGGAAAAACAAACTCTTTTTGTTTCCAAGTCCATGATGAGCCAAGGAAAACAAAACGTACTTTTGGTTTAAATAAACTCAATGAGACCTTTGGTTTAGGAGTTGTCATTATGAATCCTTATTCTGATGTACTTTTAATTATAAAAAATGTCAAACTATGATCCGTTGGAGATGTGCTTCCTCTTGCTTTGTAGGAAAGACTTTCCTCAATGTTCTTGCTTGTAATTTAAACATTGTGCGCCGTCTCCAAACACTGTGGACGCTAGTTAGCTTAGATACACGTTTTTATTTTGGTTAATATTGATTCTATACAAACATTACAACTTCTATTTTTCACCTGTACACATTTTTTTTGTTAGAAAATTATTTTGCCCACTTACGCACAAAATTCGACCCACACCGCATAAAATAATAATAATAACAATAATGTAATCCAACTCTAGCGTTTCTTCACAACTTCTCGTGTTCTGCACAGACTTGCTGTGCAGTGAGCGGCTGCGAGGTGACGAATCCCTCGACACCTTTTTGAGCCGCAAAACTGAAAAGTTCAACAGGATCTGGCGGTGCACTGTGAGAGGACCATTAGGAGAAGAATGTATTCGTAACCGATCAGAAGTGTGTTCGAGTTGAGAGGAGAGGGAGGATCTCGGTGAGGGCACTGATTAGAGATGCTGCCAATCTGTCACTCCCTGACAGCTCTGGCTGCGGGGATAAACAGCAATAAAGTGGAGCTGGCCGCTCGTTAACTTCACACACAGAAAGCCTCGCCTCACACAGAAAGCAGGTAAATTCACTCAATCCCCCCCTCACCCCCACTCCTCTCCTTCCCTCTCTCCGCCTATCATCGCCTCCGTTCCTGTTCTTTTCCCCTCCATCAAACTCGTCTCCCTTTTCATCCTCCCCTGCTGACTCAGGTAGCAAACACAATGAGGACGAGGAAGAAAAGCCATTCAAAGCCCGAGAAGAGGGCAGAAGCGTTATATTTCTGAACGGCTGATAAAAGAAGTTCAGTAGATGGGAGGAGAGTCAATAAGCGCGTCGGGATGGAGAGGAGGAGGTGAGGCATCACAGCGGCGGGATCCAAACAAGCTTCGGGTCCCCCCGCCGCCCCCCTCCCCTTTAATAACACAACCGTATTAACCACGCAGATTCGAAACGAACCCGGACCATGAAATACACGTCAAGAAACATCCACCTGCCAAATCCCACCACCTACAGCCCCTCCGAGCTCACCCCCTCCCCTCCCCTCTTCTCAGCCTGGGCTGTCTGTCATGGTGTGGCCCCGGCTAATTTGAGTTCATTGGATGGCAATAACTTCATTTAGAGCTCCATCTCTTTCTCCCTCTCTCTTTTTTTTTTTTTTTTTGAGGGGCTGGATGTAATGAGGATGCAGCCAGTGAAAGGCCGCTCCCTCAGTAATAATAACTCGCGGATCTTCTTCTTCTTTACCCCACGCACCGCCCGTGTTTATCCTCGGAGGGCTGCGCGCACATGATGAAACTCATCTATAATGTGTGATTTAATATCGCCTCGCGCTCCCTTTCCTTTCTAACGTTTAAACCCAAAAAAGAGAGGAGACGGCGCGAGCGTGAGGATGAGAGTAAAAAAAAAAAATAAATTAAAAAAAAGTAGTTGTTGCTTGGTTTTCATTGTTTTTGGTTTTTATTGTTATTATAGGCTGCAACAGACATCTTATCTGTGGCAAATTCTATTTTTCCAGTTCCTTTAAAACCGTAGAGTTGAGTAACATTTTCGAACTCAAAGTAATTTTTTTTAATATAATTAATTCTCACTTAGATTTCCAAAACAACAGAGAAAAGATTAAATCTAACCAAATTCATCGACTTATCCCGACACCATGAGAGTTATAAATACAGTTAAAAACAAAAACAAACAAACAAAAAAAAACCCAATAAGAAGTATTACGCGGCTGGGAATTTGTTAAAAAGCGGATTCGTTTTTATTTATTTTATTTATTTTTTCACAGTGTGAAAGAAGGCCTTTTTCTTCCACCACCGTCTGATCGATATCTCCCCATCTCCGAACATATATCGACTCAGGTAGAGTTGTACTTAACGGATTTGTGGAAATGCCTAATTATTTCGTTGCTATAAAGCGCATTAAAAATATTGCTTCATAGAAAACTGACCTTCTGCGATTTTTAATCATAAAAAAAACAAGAGAATGCACGAGGGTGATATTTGCTGATCAATAAAAAGCATCTTTCTAGTACTATTATCATTAGTACTTCAATGGCGAACGTGTTAGGGGAAAGTTTTCATGTGTATATATAAAACGTATACTTACATGTTTACATATTGTATTGGCGATCTTAATTTGGCAACAGTTTTAATCAGCTTTATTACCTCGCTTTTATGTATTTTATTGTTATAATAATAATAAATATATTAATTATTGCCCTTTTGTGATTTCTCGCTTTATATATTATTTTGTTTCACTCGGTATAACGTTATAACTAAATAATAAAATAATCCATAGAAACAATAAGATACTCAAAATTAATTGCATATTTTTGCCATTCTTGATCCTTTGAGGTTTTGTTATATTTGCATCACGTTGATTCCGTTTCTGTGGTAAATCGATAGAGTCAGGACTTCCGATCGAACTTTTGGTTGTTTTTTTTTATTGGAGTTTATTAAATCATTCGACTTAGACTCACTGAGAGGAAATTTTGTTTTTTCTTGCAGCTAATTACAGCACTTTCCATTTAATATAGTTTGTGCATTTTTATAAAAACAATATATATATATATATATATAAACTTTTATTGAAATACTTACTCTCGAATAATACCACAAACAGCAGTTTCCAGTATTATTCAATCACAGTCTAACGGAACCCCCTCTGTCCAAATGACCACTTCTCCTCTGCAAGGCATCGGGTGGCCCGTTAAAACACCACTAAGCTGTTTTCTCCCTTCATCCCTGCGCCGCTTTTTACTTGGTTCATCAGAGGAGTTAAACCCCGAAAACTTGAAATGTCGGTGCCCTTTCTTGAAATGTATTCCGTTTCACTGCGGGCATGTGTACGCGTCTTGCTGCACGGAGTCTTTAGGCCAGCAAAGTATCAGAGGAGGTGTAATTGAAGGGGCGGTGAGGGGATAGAGTAGCGGTTGGCCTGAAAGCTGCTATTAAAGCCAAATGGAGTGAACACCGTAAAACGGCCCCTGCCAACAGCTGTCCCACAATCGGAGCATTATATGCCAGGATCCTCAGGCGCGCCCCGCACACACACCATAGCTCCTCCTGCAGCTTCTGTTGCTGCAGCTGATGATGAAGATGATGATGGTGAGTTTTACACAGCTAGGTCAACCACAATAATATGACGCTACTTTACCACAGTCATGCTTCCTAATCATGAAAACCTAGTAGAATCGATTTTTTTTTCTTTTACAGTGACTCAAAGTAGCTGCAGATTTGTATAATTAAAGTTACAGCAGGGCTTCAAGTAATAAAAAAATGACTAAGACACAGAGAGCAGGACGACAGCAGGTTATCGTCTGTGTGTTATGTTTCACAAGCTCTCTTTTTTTAATATGGGGGGATATGATTTAACAAGCCTATGATTGATATGGCATTAAACAAAATACTCAGACACCTTCCTTACATGTTTGGGGACTTGCACGACCCTCCTAATGGGTCGGGACCCCCACCAGGTGGTTCCATGCTCTCCGCATGTTGCACCGTAAGTCTCCTGCAGAGTTAAGGTCGTTCCCCTCCAAAACACCGATGATGGTGTCCCCCGCAAAGGGTCGTTTCAGGCTCAGGGTCCTCGTTAGAACAGCAAAGCAGAGAGGGCTGACTGAAGAGGAGTTGTTTCCACTGGATTAAATGGTTTCCCTGCAAGTCAATGAATATGTAATGACGTCTAACGAAACCGGTCACCGAGCTCAGATCTGTCCTGCGCTTTGGTATACACATGCAGGCTCTTCTATTAAAGAGCCCTTGGAGGAGGAGAGAAAAGGGGATAGAAGAGGGATGCAAATCTCGAATGCAACTTTAAACTTGAGCCCGGCATTCTCTTGGTCAATAGGGTGTAAAAAGAAAAAAGAAAAAGAAAGAGTTTAAGAGAGAAACGAGTGCGAGATTTTCTCTCTTTTTTCAAGTTTTGGGTGTGGGGATGAGTGCTGAATTTTCTTTCTTTTCTCTTCCCCCCCTAAATCTCTTTGGAAATATTGTTTCTGATAAGCAGTCATGCCAATAATGTAATTGAACTGAGCTGATAAAAGAGGAGACGAGAGGGGAGAAGGAGAAAGCGGGTTCCTTCACACTACGATTGTTAAAGATAGTCCCCCCCCCCCCCCTTTAGTAAACCCCATAAAACATTGATTGTTGCAGTTAGTTGACCCGTAAAATTCGGGGGTTAGTTTTCTCCTCTGAGATGAGCATATAATTATGCAAATAGCGATCTGACAGTGATCCGCTGGAGAGTGTTGAAGGAGTGTGTGTGTGGGTGTGTGTGTGTGTGTGTGTGTGTGTTTGAGGGGCTGGGGGGAAGGTGGGTTGTCAGAGGGGTGGCATTCCAACTTTGTTTAATGCCTGGTTCCTTTTGGAGAGAGTTCATCTTCTGCAGGGGCGGCGCGCACATCAGAGCGGACAGGGGCAAGCAAGCGTGACAACAACTCCCTTGAAGCAAAAATTGACATATCAGCCTGTGGCAGCAGGACTTTTTCCTTTCTTTAATATCATGCTTTCCACCCTCAGAGAAAGCTGACATTCAGACCCCAGTTATCCAAAATTTTAGCAGCTTTTTACCCTTTGCCGTTATGGCTCACTATGAAGCTGTCTGGTTTATTTGTCCGTGAGGAGCTGCTCCCAGTGACTGAAAGCCTAATTCCAATCAGAAACTCATCCTTCAAACAGTGAACAAACTTCTGCCCAAACTTTCTCCAGTGATTAAAGCAAAAATCATTTTGGGAACCTTCACAAGCCAAACCTAGAGACACTGATGACACACACGCTCAGAATTCAACTAATAAAACTGCTTGGTGACCGGTTTAAGTTTTTATAGATTTAAAACAAAGACAAATTATGTGTATTTTACACAAAAGGTGCCCCTTAAATAAGTCATTTAGCCACTGTGTCTACAGTGGCTAAAGGAAGCGCAAGATAAGTTTGTACTTGCGTTTTTTTCTGCCATCATAAAAAGCCACAAAAATTAAGAACTGATTTCTTACAAAGGAATTTAAAGATAAATAATTGAACATGGTAATTTTTAACAAACTTTTAAATCTAGCAAGGTGGCATATAAACCTCTTTGCTGACAACTAGGACTAAGGTGTGCCATTCATCAGCATCTGTTGCATCAGGGTTTAGTGTAGCTAGTTTGACTAACTGCATGATCTCAGCTGGTAAATGGACATCTTGCTGAAATGTTATTAATTTCTTGTGGGGTATATAAGCTTGTTCTGTACTGACAATGGCAGTTTAAAGAGCTCTGCATGCAAGTAAGTTTGAATTTAACATTAGCACTAAAGTTAAATTTGTGTGCAAAATGTTTTTGAAATATGCATAAACATACTAATACTACAACGTAGTATCTAAGAAGAGACCATATTTAATTTTTTGCTCCTATAAAGATTTTTTCTCTTCCACAATTTTTATGACAATTCTAAAATTTTACAAAGTTTTTAGTTTTGAGAAAACCTACCTGCCTGTTCTCTACTGGACACAACACAAAACTAAGGAGGAATACCAGTTGACTGAACAAAGATTTGCAGATAAATTTGAAACAAAATGTGTTGGCAGGATTTGTTGTTACAAAAGAAGCAAATACTTTTAGAATTGAACTATCACTGAACTCTACTTTTGCACATCAATATCCTTAAAAAAGACAATTACTTAATAACCTGAGAGAGAGAGAGAAAAAAAAGACTCTTCCAGAGTGTCAGCAGAAACTCTGGAGACATCATTGTCAAATAAAGGAGAATAATCTTCACACTCCTTATTAAAAAAAAAAATAAAAATCTAGACTGTAAAGAGGGTGGGTGGTACTTTACACTTGTTTTTCCACAACCTCTGATATTACCATGAAATGTGTAAAATAGCCACACCTGCCAGATTGCAAATTGGTCTTAAGGCATTCATTAATTCCTGCTGGAAAATTTAACATTTCCTGCTGTCTGAACTATTTATCGCCTGCCTTTGATGGGAGCTGACTGGAGGTCAGAATTTATGATGCCACCATATCATCGCTTTGGACAGAAGGCAGGTTGCTTAATTAAACTTTAAACACAGTTTCTCCCCACCCCACTCTGCATTAAAGCATGCACAAGAAGCTGTATGTATCCCATAGAAGTTCAGGATCCTTTTTTTTTTTAAGACGGAGGGTTGAGGCCAGATCACTTGTGTGATTGAATGCCCCTCTTTAATCTGCGGGCCTGACACCGTGTGAGGGGTGCTCGCCTGGTTTCACTTGTTGTTCAGGGGGGTTAATGGAAAAGATTTCTAAAGATTTATTGAGGGGGCGTTTAATGACCCGATCGGTTTCACCGTGTGAAAACAAATGATGCCGTAAAACCTTTGCTGAGCTGGAGGTAGAGTGTGTGTGTGGGGGGTGGGAGGGTTCTCAGTGTGACTGAATAACAAGCAAAAATAAAGACTTTTCAGTTTGTGGCCTGTTTTCATTTTGACAAACTTCTAGCTGTGGATATCTGCAGTTTAATAGACGTTTATTAAAGAGTTAGAAGTTTATCTGAAATGTAACTTGTAAAAGGTAATAAAAAAAAAAGCTAATAAGTTTGACAGCTTAGAAACTTTATAAAAGAAAAACAAAAAAGTTCCCCTCCGCCAGGCAGCTTGTTGGATTCGCAGAGACAATGACTCAGGTCATGTTACATCCGACTGCTCAACTTTCCCATCCCACTTTCAGACCAGATCTTCCTCACTTTACGAAAGCATCTGTCTCAGTGGCACTGGGACCGAGTCATTACTTTGCAAGTCACAACTTTGCCTCAAGTCTTTCCACTCAAGTCCCAAGTGTATAAATCTGGACTGGAATATTTTATGTGTAAGTAGCAAAATCAAGGATCTTCCAGCAGCAATGTAACCTTCACAAAATGTACTGAGAGTAGAACCTATATTAAACTGATATGATGTTCAACTTCAGGAGCCATAAGACAACGAACCCTAAATGAGCTCTTGACAAATGTTTAAGATGACTTACAGAAAGGCATTTTAATTAATGATTCCTAGATGGACAGTACTGTGTCAGATTTAAAGAATTAAAAGAAAAAAAAAAACATGAAAATGACCACTTGGAAAGCCAGGTGAATGTGGGACTTCAAAGCTCCACTGATTTGTGGCTGTATGAAGCAATGTGTCAACTCACCAGAATCTACTGTTAAACAGGACTTTTTTGGAAAACTTTGTTTTCCGTTTAGAGGTAGAGTCATTGTGGCTGCAGATTCCAGGTTTTGACACGTATCTTCTGAATTTCTTTGCAAATCAACATAACACAATCTCATATGCACAGACACAGTGTGGTCCCATTATCTTTCCTTATTCCTTTAACGCTCCACTCAGGATTTGTTCTAATCTGCAAAAGTGGAACCTTATGCACTTTGTTGCTTAATGGTTTAAAACCTTAGTTGAAATCTGATCAGGAATTTTCTGGGCCCCAGAAAAATGGGTCTGTAGCCCAAAGCCATAACATGCAAGTGCCAAGTCATTAACAAGCCATCTTAATAAATATATAATATAATCACAGAATATTTGTAGAAAGAAAAAAAGAAAACATCATTGATGTTCAAATCTCAAGGCTTTTGAGATTTCATCAAGTTGAGTTTGAAGTCGTTACATTTGGGACTTGAGGCTAAATCATGTGACTGAACAGCTCTACTCTGATTTACTACGTACTCAGCTGCAGATGCATCAAATCTAACGTGCTGCATCAAATTTTATTTAAACAGGAAGGCAAAATCTCTTTCTTCAGGACCACCTTCCAAGAGGCACACCAATATAAATGCTTGGCGATGATACAGAATAAAACAAACCGCTCACAAGCTGTAAAAAAAAACTATTTGAAGGATTCAAGCATAATTGTTCAATTTCTTTGGTTGAAAAAGGTTCTCAGAAGGCTCTGTGAATAAGGTGCTGCATACAAACAAGTGACTCTCCCAAAATCTGTGCAGATGCTGGGGCCTCTGAAAAGAAGCCAGTGTGATGAATGTGAGCTTTTCCCTGTTGTTGTTGTTGGAGACAAGAATCAAAATAGATAAAGACGTAATTTTCCCAGCATTGCTTTATAAATGAATGTAAGTCAGTGGTGTTCCCTCTTTACAATGAGGAAATGCCAGACAAGCAGAGTGTAAAAAACACAGTGATGAGTTGTGAGAGCAGAGTTTGTAATGTAACATTTTCCAGCAGTTCCTGCTGGACAATGTTAAATTTTCCAGCAGGAATTAATGAATGCCCTAAGACCAATTTGCAATCTGGCTGTGATGACTTGTGTTCAAGCAGTGAAGAGCTGAGGAAAGCATGCAAACATTAAAAAAAACCCAAATCAACTAACCAGTCCAGGTTAGTTTATAGACCACAAAAAGTAAAACCATAAGACAAATAACCAGACAACAGTTTGAAAATAAAGATGCATAGTTCATTTATTTCCTTTTGCTTTAATATGGGTCAATCAGGATAAAATAAAATAATATAAACAAAATGTGATTACTGATTATTGATGCAGAGGTGTTCATCTTTACAATTTTGCATAAACATTAATCAACAGAAGGAGGAAAAAAATAGAATATAAAGACAAATCCATGCCTTGGCTATACACTGGGAGATTTTAGGATAAAACAGTTAGAACCAATAACAAATAACGATCTGCATAAAATAAAAATAACATCTTCAAGAGCAATTTATTTGCAGACTGTGCTTTGGATCTTTAGTTCTTTTCACATATGGCTTGTTGGATATTAAAAAAAAAACAAAAAAACAGCGAGGAGAGCATTGTTTACTCCTAAGGCAACAATATACAAATTCTAGAGTGAGAAATTAACTGATCGTAGCTGAAAAGCACAAAGGCGAGCTGTGGTATCTTGAAATGAGAGCCGTCAAATATCAAATAATAAGCCAACTTCTTAGCTGAAACCTGGAGAGATCTAAATCAAATTAAAAGGAAATTAGGCTCGCAACCACCAGGCACACTTGTCTCATTACAGCAGAAAGATAATCCACAAACGCCTTAAACCACAGACACACGTAGCAGGAGAGGCAGGGTTTCACAGTGGGGAAAGTTTCACAATATTGGAAAAAAAAAATAACGGGAAGTGTATGTTTGACAATGCGACTAAGGTATCATAAGATTCTGTTTCAAGTTTGAGTTTTTACTAATGTCAAGACACATTAGAAATGTATTCCATTAAGCTCCGAGTGGTTTATAAAACACAGCGGCTTTATGAAAAAACTTTAACATGTTTGTGTCACGCAGTCAGATTATGGGAGCTGAGCAGGAAGCCGACTTTGACAGGTCTAAGTACACACAAAGAGTACTTGAGTGGAAAGGGAAGAAAAAAAAAAAGACGGAAGATATGTTACAATTCTCCAACTTCTAAGGAAATATCATTCTGGGTCAGAATAATATTGAAGTCTAGGATTTCCTGACATGTGTAAGGCGATATATTGGGCTTTTATGAGTGTTGTGGACTGACTTTTGGCTCCCGTTAAAATGAGATATCACTCAAACCCCATCTTGGCGCTCGGCTTAAGTGATTTTTAAAAACGCTCGGTGTTCTGCTTTTTTTTTTTTGTCTTCTTCATATTCAGAACAGGTTGTGTTTGTATTATTTGTTTCATCACATTCAATCAGCTACACACATCAATTTTAGGGATATCACATGAGGAAAAATAAAGGATAAAAAAACAAGAAAAGCTAAACTTTTGCAAAAATAAACACCAGCTTCTTTGTTAAATTACAAGACATTGTTTATGGGAAGAATTACTGTATAAGAACAAATTCAGTTTAAACTTGAGGGAAAAAATAATCTTATTAAAAGAAGTAGCATTCGGAAGAAAAAAAATCATGGCAGACTGAGAAAAATCAAGATTAAAAGCTAAAAAAAGACACAAAAAACATCATTTTTAAGAAATAGATAATAGAGATGATTCCTTCTTATTAAAAATTTTCAGCAGAGAAAGGAAATGCTGGAAAAAGCCCAAAAGAACACGCTAGCAGGATTGAAATGATGGTGTACTTTAGGATGTGTCACTAGAACTGATTAAAACAGTGGAGAGCAGAAAGAGAGACACAGAAAGGGAAAGAGGCTGAGCAGTGCAGACGGGATGGGGTTGGGGTGGGGTGGCATTAGCTCACTTCAGGCTGATGTCAGGACAATTAGAGGTGCACCACGGTGCATTGTGTACAGCGCCTGTCAGCCTTAATCTCTGCTGCTGTGGCCCGCACCCGCAGTCGGGCCACAGCCCACGGGAAGCGCTAACACTCAGGTCCATATTGCTTTGACAGTTGCAGTCATCTAGGAGTAATGCAAAACGTTATTGTGGTGTATACGTGGTGACCCCAGCACTCTTGTCTCAAACAGCAAGGCGACTGAGTGGGCACAAAGCCGGGATGGTGCTGGAGGGGACAGTGAGGAGGTTAAAGGGGGGGAGGATGGAGAGAAGAACAAAAATTAGGGAGGGGGAAATTTCTGCACTCCCCTATCTGATGCACCGCTGAGAATGTCCTGCTTGTCCAAGTCAATGCTGAGCTCTCTATAAATCTTGGTGTTTGTTTTTCAAAGAGCCGCTGCGTGTGGTGACAACGTTGGAGTTCTCTTCAGCTTCCTCTTCCTCCTTCGTCTTCAGGACTTCGTTGAAGAACCTGAAGATGGACTCAAAACTCATCCAGGAGGTCAGTTCATGCCTCTCAGTGCCTGCAAAGCAGAAAACAAACACACACGCACGTATTTAGATATTTGTTTACTGTGATGCTTCTAACATATTTAAAAACTGAAATCTTCTGCATTCTACTGTATACAACTACATCAGAACCTCAGAGAACAGAAACAATAAAAGTCAGCATAATCAAAGAGCTGACTTTCACTACCAGTCATGCTATTTACCACTTTTGGTGAACCAAAATCCACCTTCTTGTGTGTGTTTGTTGTGTTCTCTACTTTGTTCATGGTACAAGGCAAAAACGACATTTTGCAGTTTTCTTTAAAAAAATCCCTTTTAGTTTTTTTTTTTTTTTTTTTAAGCCATTCTAGCACCTCAGCTGTAGCTTGGTCCAGAGCTGTCATTGGCCTCACAAATCAATATTGTCATAGCCTCACCTGTTTGTTTAGGTGAATGGCCAAGTCTTTGCACACTTCCCATTTTCAAATAATAAAAGATTTTTGAGATATTGTGTTAGAACCTAATTTTGGTCTCAACCTGACTGATAGGTCAGCTCTGTTTTTCGTCTTCATAATGCTGCATTTTTAAAATTATTCTCAAAGAAATCTTTAAGGCCTTCACAGAGCAGTTATTGTTATGCTACGATCAAAGTATCAACAGATTAACTCTATTTAGCAACACTGGAAAGCAATTAGATGCACTGAATTTTATTTAAGGTTTTAGGAATAAAGGGGGCGTTGAACATAAAAGCATACAGTACTTTCAAATTTTTAGTTTTAAAAATATATTAAAACTATATTTCTTTTTTTTTTTTCTACCTCTTAATTACCCACTAATTTATGTTGGTCAATCATAAAAAATACATTGAAATGTGTGCCTGCACTGTGGCAAAAAGCAAAAAAAGTTCAATGGGTATCAAAACTTTTTCAAGGCACTGCTACCAATCATAATGGAATTAGACAGTAAGTCTTTTGAGGCCCACTAATCATTATGTAAAACTAAGGCCTTGTGCGTGAGAGCAATGGCAGCCTCTGACCCATTAGTCCAGTGGGACGGCTTTAATGTATTATCCAAGCGGATACCCGATAATCAACAGAGTCGCATGTCCGAGGAGATGGAAAGTGGTCTTTCCAACAAAACCAGAGATATGCACAATGGGTGCACTAAGAGAAACCAGTGGAGCGGTAGTCATTCATTCTAAGGAGCTGATTGAGGAAAGTCAAGCCAGAAGCTGGAGAGACATAACTAGCCAACATATCAGATGATCTGGCAGTACCTAGAAGGGAGGCAACAGTGCTGGGTTTCCTTCTGACCTCCTCCAGGTTAGCAAGTTCCCAAGTTGGGGGTCGCCCTGCAACTTGAAATTTGGTACACACGCCTTGGGTTTCTTCGGGTAAGGGCATTATCGGCCAGATATTCAGTTGGATAGCTTGTAAACTCAGTGGCAGCAATTCCTGCTACAAATTCTAATGAAGCATAGATGATAAGCCCAGATTATACTTTTAGTTCTTGTTCAAGGTTATTTAAGATGAGGTGCTAATAGATAATTGATTGTCACTGCAGCCACCGGTCAACATCTCAGCTGGTTAGCAACACCACTGTAACTTGACCTTAACAGCCACAATGAGATGGCCCTATGTACACTAGAAAGGGAGAGCAGGATGGCATTAAGAGGATGTTAAACGTTCTAACCCTCCTTAGGGCAGAAAATTTATATTCAAACACATATTGGTTTGTAAATTTGATTTTTTTAACTAATTTGATAACAAATCAAGTTGTTTGAACCTTAAGACTTTTATATCTAGCATTAAAAAAAATCAACTAAAAACATATTGTCAATCAACAAGGGTTTACATCTTGAATCTTTTTGTAAGAGTGAAAAAATTAGTGCATATAGATAGACCCTGTTACTGCAGCTTCTCTCTCCCCTCTTTGATCCTTCCAGCATTCTCCTGTGTACATAGAATCGGCTATAAAATCTAGACTAAAAGACCGCAGGGATACAATTAGGAAGTACCTTAAAGGCTCTCTCACCATAGACAGGCCTCTGATGACCGCTGCTCTGACCCTGTGTTTATTAGATTGAACCCGACTCTGACGCATCAATGGAGACTCCATATGTTCACGTGTGCGAGTGTTTTACATGTGTGACTGTAAGACCGGAGGCAACTGTGAGGTTCTAGGAATGGATTTGGGTTTAGTTCCAGCAGGTGTGCTCTGTGTTTGTGTAATTTGTATGTGGGAGAATATACTGTACATGGGGAGAAGCGGTTCTGATCTCTCTGAGATAAGGGACTACACTGCGAGTTATATAGCAAGCAGATGGCAGTCAGTGCCTAGGGTCAAATTTACTGGCCCGGCAATCATGGTAGTCAATAACCCCGCTCTCTCGGTGACTCTGCTACCTGTGTAGGGCTCATCACAACACCCATCCCTGGGAACTAGAGACACGGCCCTCTCACACCTCTAATCTATCATTTATATCCAATTTGAGGCAATGTGATCTTTTTTTCACCTCTCCTATTTTCCCTCAATTGTTGGCTTCTGTCTCACTATTGTTTTTACTTCTGTTTTGTCGTCCTTTTTTGTCTCCAGCAGATCAATGCGGCAGCGCTCGCTCGTTCACCCTGAACTGGTGGTGAACTCCCCCCGCACGCCGCCAGCCTCTCCGCCCTACTCCACCGCATTCGAGGGTCACCATGGGGGCGCTCTGTGCTAATATGCAGATGAGCTGCTGCCCCTCCAATGACTTGGATGTTAAACTCCACCTCCCTTTAAAGGGTTGAAGGCTTTGAGATTAAGTCTTCTCCCTTCACGCTCATATATAGACATAAATTGTCTCTCATATGAAATGTGCCAAATTGCATCCACTTTTATTTCTAAAGCTTAAGGACAAAATTCACAATGTGCATGCTTGGACAGAAAGAAAAACATTACAAAGTAATATATAAACAACATAGTTCAACAGGGAATGGACCATGCCTTGTAAAAAACGAGTAGCCAAAGATACAGGCAAACAGTATAAGTTTATCTATGACTTTAGCAATATTCAGGGGAATTAGATTTTTTTTTTGGAGTATTTATCATGTACTGCAATTTAATAGCCACATTTTTGTAACTTTACAAGCTTTTTTTATCTGGCATATAACTCCAAAACAGAGATTGTATATTTATATTTCCTTAACTGTTTATGACGCATGTATGAAACCGCTGCTATCATAGAATAAAGTTTTTATATTTAATAAAAAGCCTTTTAAAACTGAGCAAATAAGATAATAAATTCAGGCAACAAAGAATACTGTAAAAAAAAAGTACAGGTTTATGTACAATTCTAATTGTGATTGAATCTAATGGGTTGATAGCTAAATTAATAAGGGCAACTGAATGACGACAATGTAACACAAAGTAATGGGCAAAACCTTTTTGTAATCTTAACTACAAATCACACCTTGTGTTTAAGCAATAAAACAGAGGGTATTAGCTTGGTGTGTTCCTGACAGTTGTAGTGAGATTGAACACTGTAAGATTGGAAGAGCAGCCTGAGAAAAAAATTTGAAACATTTTAAGTTTGGTAAATAACTTGCAGAGATGTCAAAAAATGTTTTAGAACAGATTTCTAGTTATACTCTTTATGCTTTTTAAAATCCGATTTGAATGATCTATGAAAAGCATTTTAGTTGCAGGCTGTTTTTTTGGACAGCTATATAGATAAATAAATAAATGAAACAAAAACAACAAAGAGGCAAGCAGAAACCTAGGAGATGACTGAATTTAAACAACAGACAGAAAAAACCTCTTCAATAATAATAATAATAATAATAATAATATTCAGAATGTACTTCTAATTAGAGCTGGTTAGCAGAAAAAAAAGGTTTTTACAATAAGGACAGCTGGTCTGAAACTGATGAAACACATTCACAGTTCTGTGGAGAAGTGTAACTGTGAGGCAGGAAATATCTGGTGCAGAGACATGCTCTGTGGTGAGGTCACCCGCATGTTCTCTCTGCTGAGGTCAAGACAGTTCTGATGGCCGGGCTGGCCAGCGGCTTGCGGCTGACCATCCTGAGTGAGTGTGTTTTCCCAAACTCGGTGAGGCCGGCTCATTATGTGGCAAGCAGTGAGAAGCATTTGATCCTGGATGTTTAGCCTCCTCCTCTCTGTCACAGCCACTGGAGCCCTCTCTGGGTAATTGACTGGCTGTTTGATCTCGCTCTGACTCGACATTACTACACACATTTACACACACGGACAAACACGTTTATCTCGCAAGTGTCTGCTCAATGTACACAGTTACTCGTTCCAAACACGCACAGTTATGATGATTTGTGTGCTGAGGAGGAATCTAAGAGAGGAGCAGAGTGAGTTTTGAGCTGGAAACAGGGAAACTCGTGCATAGCTGAAGGCCATGCTTTCTTCCCTCTGCACCAAATGCTGCATGCTGTTACAAATGGTAATCGGCTGTGATTGTCACAAATTTCAAAACAAACGCTAGGTGACTGAAAAGCCAAAGTGACGCCCCGAGTGATACTCCGACAGGAGCTGCGAATCAAAGCATGCCGACTATAATTAGGTTCCATCTGAGCTACATTATTTAAAGCCGCACCAGTTAATTGCTTGTGTACAAATGGCCTATTTTATTTGAATCAAATTCTTTTTTATTCATAATTACACTGATGTGAAGGGGGGCATATCTCTTTGCTACAGTTATAATATAAATACATATTCAAATTAAGGATGCTTTGAGGCGAGGCAGATCGTAAAATGATGACACTTTTATTTTTGTGAGTTGATTTTCTTTAAACAATTAAGAGTGCTTAAAAAAATACTGACATTTGGGTTAAATATTAATAAAAAGAGATTAGCCCTGATATAATCATTAAGCAGAAATCAGAAAGGCAGAATTCCTGACACAGTATTTATAGAATAGACAAAAATACTGGTGTATTTTTCATCTTCTCATTTCCTTTCCTCTTTTTTTTTTTTTAAGAAAACACCAGATAAAAAAAGAACAACACACAAACAGAGGATTGTCTTATCAACTTCCCATCAAATGTAACCTAAGCCTTAGCTGTATCTCAATGTGGGGCCACAGCAGAGCATTGTGGGAGCACGCTTGGGCTACTTGTAACCTTAGCAGTGTTTCTGCTTGTGGAAACTATCTGTTGCATGCATCGCCGGGAGAGAATCGCTGTCTGTATCCTGGCTGTCAGATGATCAGATTTCCACCCCGACTCTTTCTGATATTAGATGGTCCTTTGCGGTGTGTGTGTGGGTGTGTGTGTGTGTGTGTGTGCAGATATGAGTGGTGGTCGAACCTCGACATATGTTCGTCTCCGAGCAATGCCTATGCATGTGCAGTCCAGTTTTTGTGTATTGTCACTTTATGTGCAAACATGCTTAAAGATCAAGGATGTCATTTTTCTCCATATGACTCTTTGTTCTGGATGGTGCGACATGTTGCCAGTAAAGACGAGGTCAAAGAGAAGCGCAGGCAGGTGACAGGTGGTCAGCCACACTGTTGGAGCAAAGCTGCCCTATCTAACAAAGCATGTGGATGCCATCTTCAGCCAGAAATCAAATTAACCCATAAATACAATCTTAAATTGTCACTCAGAGTAGGACAGTCACATTAAACGGATCTTAAAATAGATAAAATAGATATATAGATATCTATAGATACATAAATATTTATTCATCTTAAAATAGATAAAATCAGATATATGTCTTCCAAATAATCTGTTTGACTAAAGTAAGATGAAAATAACATCACTTTGCTTACTTTAATCAAACCAGAGAAAATTACCCAAAACAGAGTTTGTTTGATTAAACCAGTTTCACCAGTTACCTCTTCATTGAAATTCATTTGTAATGCTTGTTTGTAAGTGGGGTCCACCCGCTTCCCCCACTTCCACTCACGTTTCTGTCATCCTGCTTTTAATTGGTTTGCTTATTACTGTGTGTTGTTGTTAGACAAAAACAAGGCAGAACTCATTACGCATCCAGAGATGAGGAACCTGAATCACTTCCTACAGGGGCTGCTCAGGGGACTTTGTATTTCCAAAGCAAAATAAAATAAAAAGAGAGAGTGAGAAGAGAATCAAGACAAGGAACAGAAAGAGAATATCACATTAACTGGTTGATATTACCACCCAGTCTCTGCTACTTTGTTTTCAATAAAATGGTCTAGAGAGGAAAAAAACTGTGACAAGAATAAAACTCTCATCACAGTGCCTTGCAAACATATTTACACTCAAACTTTGTATATACTGTAACGCTATAATAAACAACGTATATGTATTACATTGGGATTTTATGTGATAAACCGACAATTACAATGAAAAGTGGGAGGGAAATGATATATGATTATAAAAATATGTATTCAGTCCCAGTACATACCAGGACTTCTTGGAACCGTGTTTTGCTGTAATTACAGAGTTAGACGTCATTTGGTTATGTCTTTATCGGCTTTACACATCTGTGGACCGAATATTTTGACAGTTTCACTTTGCATGACAGCTCAGTCATGTGAGTCATGAGCGTCTGTGAAAATTTGTGAAAGTCTTGCCAAAGATCTTCAAGGGGAAATAGGGCTGGACGTTGGCTGATTCAAACACACCATGATTTTCTGCCTGAATGTCACTGAAGCTGAACCTCTGCCTCACTCTAAAGTCTTATGCAGCCTCTGACAGGTTTCCTTCCTGGATCACCCACTATTTAGCAATATTCATCTTCTGATCAACGACTGTTAGGGTTTTGCATGGAGGTAGGAGCTATGGTACATCTTCCATAGTTCACTGTCACCTACATACTTTGTGTCTAACTGCTTTTTATGAGCAGCCATTTTAACAATGGTTTTCTTCTTACCATTCTTCAATAAATCCAAGAACAAAGGAGTTAGTGACTTATTGTTGGCCTTCATAAAAAAACAGTACTGTGTACCTATGTAGCTCTTCTAAATTTACCATCAGCCTGTGGGCTGCCTCTCTAATAGTTAAGGTGGATGGCTATGTCTAAATAGGTTTACATGTTTGTCATGACATCAATTGTTAGAAGATGATTGAGTGGTGCTCCTTGAGATCTTTAGAGCTTAGGATATTATTTTGAAACCTAAACCAATTTGGGCAACTTAGTGCTTTTTCTTTTTTTTTTTGGAAAGAGGGTTGGAAGAGTCAAATAAAATGGTGTTAAACAGAAATGTAAACCCCTTTTGTCTGATACTATACTTTATGTTGGTCTGCCACAGAAAGTCCCAATTAAAGTTTCCCTGAAACATTGAAGTTTCACGGTATAAACAATATAATAATTTGAAAAGTTCGAGGGATTTGAAAACTTTTGCAACGCATTGTACTTTTTATGTCTCATTTAGTTAAACCCCTTAATGCTTCCTCTTCAACCTATTTCCCTCACTGGCCAGACTGTCAGACTGGACTGAGTGCTTTTTTTGTTTTAACTGGGAAGAGTGGCCTTTGCTGTCATAAAAGACACTCGCTTTTATAGAGTTGGAACAAAGTATTTACAAGATAACCATGGTACAAGGACCGTGCAATTTGATACCAGTGTCAGACGCTCTTCTCTCTGGTAAAAATTGAAAGGTCCAAACATCCCTTCCTCTCTACATAACCTCTCAATGTCAGCAGCTTTAGTGAGCTCTGAGGAAAGTGGTTGAGATGCATGTGAATAAGATGAGATACATATTTACAGAGTTTAATAAAGAGTTTGGCTCCACCTTAGCTTGTTCGGTGTAAAGAGTTTAACAGAGAATATAATGAAATAATAGAATAAAGCTGAATCTGTAGAGCTATTGCCTCTTGTTATTTTAGAAAAATACAGTACAAATCTCTTGAGAAAAAGAGATTTTTTCTCAAGAGAAAAAATCTCTCTTTTCAAATGTGTGATTTGATTTCATTCAAATCACACATTGCAGTGTGATTTGAATGAAAGAAATGAACAAAGAAATATTTGATAAATTCTTTATTTGAAAATTGTTCCTAAAGAGTCCTACAAAACTATTAATAACCCCTAAACATTTTCACATATTGTCAAGTTGGTCTGTCCCACAAACTCCAAGAAAACACATGGAAGTTTGTGGTTGAATGGTGACGAGATGTGAAAAAGTTCAAGAGGAATATGTATTTCAGCACTGTGCCATGCTGCAACTGTCAGGCAGTGTTCACTCTAGGATATCCAAGATTTCTTGTTTTAAAAATATACATAAAACCGTTGCTTTAAAGCAAAGCATCTGGGTAATAGAATGAAACTAAAGAAAGTAAAGGTTTGAGACAAACAGTGGGCAAACATGTATGCTTATGGGAGAGGCTTGTTAGGATTACTGTCCATACTTTAGCACTGTAAACACTGTAGTCCTACTTTCCAGTCCAGGCCTTTTGTTTCATCTTCACCACCATTGGTCAATACTTAAATGGCAAACACTCAATGGGCTGCAAGCTTGCCTCACACGGCTTTGTTTTTATCCTGTTGAGGGAGAATGGAAAGCTTTTGTTTCCATGGCCAGACACAAACTCAAAAGTAGCATTGTTAAAAAGAAAACCCCTCCACAAAGACCCTGCACAAGAAATGGCTCCAAATGCATGCATCTACATACTCTAAGTGAGAACATCATGACACTTGTCCATCTCATGATTAACATGAGATGGACAAGACGGAGTGGATACAGATTATCTACACATGTAGGTATGTAGATGTAGAGACTCTCCAGAGAGTCCAGGAGCTAAAATCCAAGCCGAATTGGACACACAGTCACTCCTCATTCCAATAAACACATCTCCTGGACCACTTATACTCAATGAGGTCTGGAGCACACACACACTTGTTCACCTACAGGACAAGCTCACTCACACCAATCAGCCACAAAGGCTCGGGAAAAAGAGAGAAGCAGAAGAGGCCCCATAGACCTGTAACAAACACAAGACGTATTCAGAACCAATGGTCGAAGAGTAGACAGTTTTGAGTGTGGGAACAGCGTGTGTGAATATATATTCAACCACATTTAATCTGATACACCTAAATAAAATCCAGTGCACTCTACTGCCTTTTAGAACTTCAGAAGTATATTCATGTCTTAGAATGGCCTATTCAAAGACCTAATTTCAACTTAAAGTCTCTGCCAAGACTTAAAAAACTAATGTTCTCAGAGGATTGCCATCCAATCTTACAGAGCCTAAGCTATTTTGCAAAGAAGAAAGGGCAAAAAAAACATCCATCTCTAGATGTACAAATTTAGAATCAAACCCTAACAAACCTGCAGCCATAATTATTCCTATGCATGTACAAAGCCACTCTTCCATTGACCTTGTGATCTATGAAGATAATGTGTATTTCTATGCATGCATGTGTTGGCTGGATGAAAGGACTACACATGAGAAAAGAGAGTTCAGGTGGGGGGAGGAGCAGGCCAGAGGTGGAGATAGCACAGAGTGGGTGTCGAGGGTAGGGCAGGTCTGAAATAGATCACTTAATGGAACAAAGTGTAATTAATGGGTCACCACAGATAAGAGTGCTCTAGCACTATCTGGGAATGTGCTAATAGAGCTGACACACACTCAGCAAGATCAGTCCACAGCTAGCTCTCCTTCGGAGTGTCTGTGTGCATGCAAAGTTTGTGGGGGTGTACATGGGTGTGTTTTGACACATGGTGGATAAATAGCGGGTGGAGAAGACTGCCAAGGTGACAGGTTGACATTGTTTCCTCCCAGACAAAGATCTGTTGTCCTTGCAATCAGAGGGCTCAGAAGGAAACACAGACTGTTCTCCCTGCGAAGCCTCCCTAGTTCACGTAGACCTTCAGCCTCACATCAAAACATGACTGATGTTATTACACTTTGCAAGCCGGCGCGCCTTCAGTCACGGGGATGTGGTTGTTTATGGAGAGATGGAGGAGAAGGAAGCCACCTGGTCAAGAGGGGGTCAAACCTGAAGTGTTCTGACAGAAGTAAAATGCCACAAACCTCTCCTTAAACTTCCTGTTGAAGTTTGTCCCTGCGTCAGGGGAACTCCTCTGGAGCCAAGTGTCCTATATGTGTGTGTGGGGGTGTGTGTGGGCGTGTGCGCAAAGGGTGTTGGATGGATCGCTCAGTTTTTGGAGCAGGGTGAGGGAGGGATTGCAGCCAGGCACATGCCTTGGGATATTGAGATGGCCGGTGATGGACAGGGCAAGACAAGGAGGATATCCCCTGTTTGTCTTAAGGAGCGGAGCTGCCATGTCACACATACTCTAGGGGGGGAAAGTCTGTCTCCAGGATGGATTTCTTTGTGTGTGTGCATGTGTGCGACGTGGGGAGAATGAGGTAGATAGGTAATGCATGCGGTTTATTTTGTGTGCACATTCAGGGTCACAGACCTAGGGGCCATCTACTTCAAACTGGTTTAGTCAGACAAGGCAAGGCCACATTAACACACAGCATGACTTAGTAATGGAGAGACCCTGAGCTTGGTGCTGCTCATGTGGGACTACAATAATAATAAAAAAAAATCAACACATATCTTACATATCTTTATGGAAATTACCTTTTTAATGCCATTACAGTCACCTTCACAAGTCGGTAAAAATGAAATGAAGTGAATGTAACAGTCCTCAAACACAAGGGCTTGACCTCGACAATATCAAGCTGTGCACGAAGCTCTAGGTGAATCTTAAATCTTGCTGTGTGTTGTTAAGTGTGTCCACAGCTGCCTGTTACATGGGCAATGTTTGTGTGTAAGCGTGTGATGTAGCATCAGGGGGTTAAATGGAGAGGGACGGGCCTCCGATCTGTTAGGACAAGGAGAAAACAGCTTCAAAGACTCAACATCAACCCTCCCCACATACACACACACACACGAGCGCACACTGATGGACAGTCCATTGCTCCCAGCATATCTCTATTTTGTCCTTGGACTGTCTGAATACCACTGGAGGCGAGCATGATTTGAGAGAGCAAGTAGGAACAAGAGAGACATGGAGCCAGAGAGAAGAGAAGAAAGAGCCAAATGATAGAGAGAAGAAGAGACAGAGAGAAAGGAGGCGTCCCCTCAATGACATCTAAAGAGATAACTCACTCTCCAGAGCTTCTTTTCTCTTGCTATCATTTTCCCAGGCAGCACTCTGTCCACATAAGGTCTGAGAAGGGACTGTGTGTTAACTTGAGCAATCTGAAATACATGAGTGGAAGTACAACAAATACAGCTGACTACAGGGAGAGAAAACATGATATTTAGTTATTTCTATGTTATCAAAAGTTTAAACAAATGATAATCAGTCTGAAAATTTCACTTTTATATCTGGTGGGAAAATGGTGCCAGTCATATTATGTGTTGCAAATGTAACTTTTTTTTCCTCACAATTTCAGCTCAAAGTTAAATATTTTAATGGAAATAGCATATTTATGTACTTGAATGGTTTAGTCAAAATCCAGACCCAAACCCAGTAGAGAATTTGAGGCAAGACTTAAAGTTCCTGTTAACATTTGGCCTCCATTTAACATATTCTTTTGCCAGCCACTGTATGTCTGGAGTCAGAAATTATGACATGGAAAACTAATTTCACCAAGCGGAAAACCTGATTTATTTACATGATATTAAGGATAGGCATATCCTTGATGCTAAATGTAAGCATCCTCTTCATATTGGAATTATGTAGTTTGTTATGAAGCTGCACTCAAATAACTTTTTTAGTTAATGATGCTAGGAGCACAGTGCACTTGAAACTCAACTTTGAGAGAAAAACACAAAGCACTGAGTCACAGCAATTCTACAAACACTGAAACAAAAACAGAGGGAAACACAAAGTAATCCACTGCCGCCGCTATTGTTGGATACGCTCCATTTCAGGCGCAGAAAACAGTAGGGAAGACTTAACCTTTTGATAAGCTCCTTCTAGTTCCCGCTATATGCATTTTCATTGAAACATGTGAGTCAGAAAGAGAAAGAACTTCCACACTCACTCCTCTGAGAGGAGAAAGGTTACAGCCTGCAGTCTGGTCTTAGCAAGTAGACTGCATTCTGATACAATGTAATGCTGATTAGCAGAGAATGACATTAAAGAAATATTGATTCTATCCCTTCAAAAATGAGAAAGTAGAATTATAAAGAGTAAAGCATCAAGTAAAAGCCTTAAGATGTAAGAATCCGCTGTTCTTAAGCAAAAACATGCAAATAGATGTTTGAGTTAGGGTGATCTGTGGGTCTAAAAATCATAAAATTCTAAGTATTTTATTCTGATTTAAAAAAAAAAAGACCAACAAAAGGTCCAGCATATCTGCAAAGTGAAAGGAAAACTGTACATACACAGTGTAATAAATCTACTTGCTCTGTCAAGTCTGTAGTTCATCTGGGAATCCGATTGCACTCTGAGCAACCACCATATTGTTTTTATCGCCAATTTTCTATTAATTGGTCATTTTTGAATCAATACATGGATAATCATAAATTGATAAAGATGACTTGCTTCCCTTGAGGAGCACTCACAGATGATGGGATAAAATGTGGGAGGTCAAGTTCCGAAAAAAAAAAAAAAGCCTAATAGTAAAACATTCATTTGAGTCAGTTAAGTTGATACTAGGGGACATTCATCATAAACAATAATTACAAACTAAGAGAAAAACCAAAAGGAGAAAACACATCAGCATAAACTCTACACTGCAAACTGTATACAGAAATAACAAGTAGATACATGTGATGTGCTGAAAACAGTTCTGGAGGCAGGTAATGTGTAAAGAAGGAAAAAATATTTCTATACTAAAGTTAGAAGACATTGGGCTTCATTGGGCAGAGGAAAATCATAAGGGTGAGTGGCAAAGTAAAACTGCAGGAAGAGAAAGAAACAGCACAGCAAAGCATAAAAACTACCTTCTGTCATAATTTAGACCGGCTACGAATACTGTGTTTACAATGTATATTTTATGCCTTCCAGTTCAAGCACAGCGTCATCTGCGCTCAGCTGCTAAGTGATATGATTTCACTTTTTATAGCAGCGCCCCCATCCCACTCATTCAACCCGCCACCCCCAGTTCCTCTGTTATTCAATGTGGTGTGATTCTGCACGCCTCGTGTGTCGACTTTCAACTGTACAACCCCCCAAGGGCCAAAGAAGCATATTAAATCCCTCCCTAACCCTTTCTTGTTCCCCTCCTTAAGCAAAATCTCCATCCTAGAAACACATTTAAGCGAACATACGCACACAACCAAGGAAACATGCTGGAAATGGAGATGACTGCCTCATATTTTACAGCTGTTAAAGTTTCTTTCTGTATTTATTGCTGTGTCCATGAGCAGTTTCTCCCGAGATCAGAGCGACCCTCTTTGACCTTTGTGCAGAGCTTCTCTAATGTTGAACTATAATGCACAACCACTTAGGTTACTTTGGTTTAATGATGCCTTCACATGCACACTTTCACACATTCTAATACACATAACACAGTTGTCCAAGATTACGCTCCACAATAAAAGCATAAGCGTAGCGTTAAGCTCAGTGAAAGGTGCTGTGATGGTATCTAGGGTTACAAATCTAATAAACTGGCATTAAATGACAAAGTGAGCATTTACTGTCACCATAAAACATCAACACAAATTTAAATATTTTATGAGAAAATCCTTGGGGGAAAAAAAAAAAATTTTCTCTGATGCAGTCACCAGATTAACCTTATGTTTATATCCTTTCATAAACTACATAATTTTTATTACACTTTCATGTCACAATTTTTTCACCTAATGCAAAGTTACACTTCTACACATTTATTCCAAACCCTTCCCTTGAAATCTTCTCCAGTTTTGTCTGTCAGAAGGTTCCTTTCCTACTAAAACACGCTCTACCATCTCCTTCCCTCTTCTTTCTCAGTTATCTGACTACATACTGTTTGCGCTAGCAGAAAATTCCCACTTCACCTCAGGGGAAAAAGGCATTTTTTCTCTGCTGTGCTCATCTCTCATTCTACTCTTGTATGTTTTCCATGCTGGCAAAGCTTCCTTTCCCTGCATGCAGCAGGGAGTTTGCGCCGTCTCTGGTAGTCCCATAAGGAAACCTACAGTGTGATGTTACAATCTTCCATCCAGAGGGATCCCCTCTCTCCAACTGCTCTTTTCTTTCTTTCCCTGCAGGTTGTTCAAGTTCTTATTCTTTTTTTACTTCTTTGAATGCTTTTTAGTGTCTCCCTCACTCTGTTATTTGACTCTTAAACCTCTAACTCTACCATATTACTTGTATCAGACAGTATCAAAATCGTAATTTTATTCCCCATTTATTTTAAATATTACCCTGCATTTTTAAATAATTACAAAAAAGAAAAAAAAGGGAAAATGGTAGATCTGCTTGTGTACAAAACAATCACTTTGTATAAATGAACAAAGCTGAAAATTCCTAGAAAGGTGAAATAGCTGGGAATATTGCATATGCTATTCTAATTATTACTATGAATAAACATTCCACAAGTGCGCTATCTACAGTGAAAGAGCGAAAAAGAAATAGGCAAAAAAAAAACCAAAACAAAACATAAAAAAACAACACTAGTGTCTGTAGTTTTCCTCACAAACTCAAACTTTTACTATGTACAATATTTGATGTCACCCCACAAGTATTTTCATTGGATTAATGTGCAACGATTTGGGTGCACACTTCATGACGTTAAGCCTACTGATTAGGACTGGGAAGCGGATGATGTTTGCTTACTGGCGTGCAATGGGTGGTTATCTTGTAAAAACAAAAAACAAACACCAACATTTCAAGAGCATTTCCTGTTCAACATGTCCTCTTCAAGAATTTTAATATCCGAACTGACCCATGGTTCCAGTTATGTAATAAATAGACTTGAGATGATGATGAAAAACGTCCCATCATGAGTTAAAGTGCACAATGATTTCAATTCAGAGTTTGAGACTGTCTGCATTCCTTAGACTAAAAAAAAAGAGAAGAAATTTACTTTTATTCATACATGCAGTCTTGCTCATTCCTCAGGCCAGTAAATGCACTGTTTGGTAAGTTTTGCTTTCCCATAGAATGAATGGTCTCACAGATTAAACTCCACTGTTGTCATTATATATGTATATATATAATGACTGTTTGGTCTGTTGATTTTCTATTCTTCCACAATACCTAATACATTTTTTAGAATGCAGAAATATAACTTCTACCACCATGACTGCTCCAGCAATTAATGTGAACTACAAGTGTTCAATACATCACTAGTCTAAGCGTCATAGAATTCAAAGCTGAGGTCAAAGAACTTAATAAAAATCAATTACCTAGATTTTAAAATTCAGCAAATACAACTGAAGAGTGAAAATGTCAATGTATTGTTATTTACATGAAGGATTCTAAATATACCAGGTTTTATGAAGGATTTAAAACAGGATTCCAAAGAGTAAGGCGAGCTCTTTTTGACAAAATGCAGAGCCTTCAGCTATGATTGTTGCTGAAATTCATTTGACCTCTTATCTGTGGACAAGGTCTGCTGTTAATTAAGACCCATGTACAGATGCCTGTATAGCTATTGAGTTTGTAGAGAAATATAGTGATCTGAAATCTTCACAATTTCCTTTCATTGAAGAGGTTTTCTTTAGTCTATAAAGTATCATATCAGCACTGTAGTCGTGTGTGGATTGGTGTTTTATTTTCATAAGAGCACTTGTGCAAAGACACATTTTGTTCTTTTCATTGTTTAAATCCTTGAACAGGTCCTGCACGTGTTCAGTGCATTGCATGTGTCCATCATACCTTTGAATTTTACCACATTTTGTCACATTTCAAACTCAAACATCTTGGAATTTTAATTAACTGACCAGCATAATACTACATGCATAAATTGACATGTAACCATGAAGCAGAAAAAAGTAAATAAAGTTAATAATTTTCACTTTACAAATAAAAATCCAAAAAGTGTAGTTTGAATTTGTGTTTATGCCTCTGAGTAACTCTTTGTAAAAGTACTTTTTGCTGTCACACATTTTTTGGGATGTCTTTACCACTTCTACGTATACAGAGTGGATATAGAGCATCTGAACAGCAATTTTCACATTTGACAGGTCGGGACTGTGAGGGGCCTATCTTTACATAAAATATTCAAAAAAAACCTTCTATTGTATTTCTAGCTGAATGTTTAGACTCAGTGACACAGTAGAAGGTATAGCTCTTGTCCAGTCTAAACTCTTGCAGGAATATTCTATATTGAGCTATAGCCATCATCCCTCCAACTCTGAGAATGTGGTTATAGTTTTTCTTCCTTTTTATGCACTATCCAGTTTGTAACATGACAAATTGTAAAATCATAAAAGAGTCAGGAATAGATAGCATGGGATAACGTTGAAAGCTATGAAAAGAATAGCTAAAATGAAAGATTGAATGTGATTTGGGTAGATACTAATTTATCCCTGTAAAAATTGCCCTCAGCTCAGGATGACACGTTTGTTTAGGGTGGTCTCAGATGGACACAAAGAATTGAAGACAAAACGTGTCAGAACCCAGTGCCTGCGTGATCAAGAGCAATCTCAAGGTGAAGAGCCAACTGACAGTGAGAACAAAAGCACACTTTGACATGTCTGGGTAACACAACCCTGCAGTGTAAAAGATGAGTGCAGAGGCCATACAGTAGAAGTATGTTGGTTACACAATTTCTGCCAGGTATAAGCTGACAATCACACACCCACGTTCAGAAAGGAAACAAGTACAATGAGCAATTGGTACAATATGTTTGTTTGGGTGGAACTTGAACCTGTCTGTGCCCCTGGGCCACAGCCAAGCAGGTGTTGGTGTGTATTCACACAATCACATACTGAAACTAAGAACACCTGGACACCTGGACTGAGCTTTATATCTCAGTAGGACTCAGTAGAGCTGTCACGCTCTCAAAGACAGAACGTGACCCCAAAGCTGAGGGGGGCACACCTGTTTCATAGGAGGCCCCTCTGTCTGTTAAGAAACGTTTCATAACAACTCCAATGGTAGCAAAGTTTCAAGTGTTTAATTGACGCTTAAAAAACCTAGAAATCATCATAACATATCACAGAGTGTGATAACATATCACATATAATATATCATAACATATCACTCTGTGATATGTTATGATGATTTATATGTTTTTTATGTATATAAGGGACTAAAATGATAAAGGTTGTTTACGTTAACGGTTTGACCACTTGACTTTGTTTACTGTGTAAACAAAGTTAAGTGTCATCATGATGGTCTTCAAAATGAATACATTTTGATAACCATACAGTTTATTGCCCATTCACTACGGTTTTAGAGGAACAATTCTAAGTTTGATTTAATTCAGCTGTTCTAAAACTCTGGACTTTGACCCAGATCTGGGTGGAATCAATCCGAACCCAGTCCAACATCAATGAGTCATATATGTATGAAAAAAAAAGCAACAACAAAAAAATAAACAGAGGAACCAAGACAATATTAGCATAACATGTAAGAAAACATCCAACAGTAGATCTCACTTCCTCACACCTAATTAATTCCATGTTGTCCAAAAAATTGTTCTGCTGCTGACACTAGTCTAAAGGAACCGAGTGGGGAAGGCGTGGGCGAGGGGAGCCCTCTGAGGCACAGGCTCGGCTTAGAGACTCCAGGTCTGAGGAGGAGCTCCATTGAATAAGTGATGCTTGAAGAGAGCAAGCATTTGGGCATCCCAAATGGCTGCCATGGGAGATTAAAGGATTTAGTTTTTTAAAATAAATTTTTTGGCTCTAGTGGCCTTTATCTGACAGTGAATTTACACTGTCAAATAAAGGCCACTAGAAGGGGTTGAGGCTGTGACTCAAACCCTTGATGGCAACGTAGAGCACTAAGGCCTCCGTTCATAGGATGCATGCTCTACCCCCATGCCAACGCTGTGGCGATTTCTGAAACATGAAGCATAAAAATAATCAAAGCAACTGTACAGGTATGTTTTGATGAGGGAATAACATTATGACATGATATGAAGCTCAAACAAATTGTTTTTACTTAATACTCCAATTTTAAGACACAAAAATAGTAACAATGCCAAAGCATAAGGTTGAAGTAGCTGGGGGTTCACATAAATAGGGTGTGTTTCTGTGTTGGGGAGAGACGGGTACTTAGAATAAAGGAGAGAGAGGGCTTGTGGGACCTGTCCTGGACTCGACCTGCAAATGCTGGCACGCCCTGTCCTGCTGGTGGCTAAATAAAGAGCCCAAGGGTGGGCTGGGTGGCTGGAGAAACAGACACAGAGTCGGCATTACCCAGCTAATCTCATTATGGAGGCAGCTCTGCCAAGCTGCCAGGGGTCAGCCAGAGTGCCACGTCAGTCACAGCACCTCTGGCACTCCCTTTGACCCCCTGAGTAGGTTTAAAATGTGACGTGTCGTGACCAGGAATGAGAAACAATCAAGAGTGTAGCTGATAATAAAGGTGGACAACATGAATTTTGCTTTGTTGTTAATTTTCTTTAGAGTGTGGGGAGTGTGGGAAGTATTTGCAAGCAGAAGATGGCAAAACAGATGGAACCCAGAAACTGGACAAAAGGACATAAAACACAATGAGACAGATGCAGTGAAAAAAAAATTAAAGCTGATATGAAGCAGAATGAGAGTGAGAAATATGATAAAAAAGAGGAAGAGAGCCACAGAAAGAGGTTGAAAGGATGGATAATCAGCTTTTTTCTCTGCACCTTGGTTTAATATATTAACAACGGATTGCATCAGGGTGTGGTGGTGAACCAAGCTATCACCATCCGCCAGGGTCAACTGTAGTGCTATGAGTCTCTCACGAAGAAGGTGTGTGTCGAAGAAGATCACACAGCAGACAATATAAAGTGTGAATCCATCAGGTACTCACAGAGATGGTCTTGTTGGCATCTACATACAATTTACAAAAAATACAAAAAGAAGCCAGCACAGCAACAAAATCCTTGTCTGTTTCCCTATATACTTTTTTCCCACTGCCTTCTTATCTTGTTTTTTGCTCCTTCCCTCCTGCTGTGAATACATTTAAGACCTAATGTTATGGCCCTTTTAGCTCTCGCTCCTATTGCTTAGCTGATATAATGCATCATTTGTAAAAGTTTAGACCCGTGAAGCACCAACATCATGTCAGCAGCGCTGAGCTACAGGCTGTTACTAAACAAGGTCAGAGAGATAAGCTAATACCAACCATATAGACAGCATATAGTGAACATCCTTCTTTCTCAAAGAACCAGCAGACATGAAAACCAACAAAACAATTTAGTTTAAAACTTTTGAGGTGTTCCTATATGTGTAAAACGAAGAATTTGCACACATTCTGAGACAGACACCACCAGTTTTCACCAAGAAAGTAAAATTACCTTATAAGATAAATACAACTTGTTACTCCTACACTATAATTAACTTAAGGCTAATAAAAACAATCAAATTTAAACTTACAAACAAATAGTGAAAGATAGGACTTCAATTAACGATGCTTAGGAAATAAGGTTTTTGGCCCTATTTAAATTACAGAACAAAAGACTCACCTTGTTGTTAAAGCACTTCTAAAACTTAGAAGTATACTTCTTGTGCTTCTAAGTACAACATTATTCATACACCTGGCAGGTTTGAATAATTTTTTTTTTTCACGTAAGCAAAACATAAAATTTCTGAATGGAAATGATACAGATATCAATTTAAAAAGGAGTAGATATTTTGAAATATTTCAAAATGTCTGATTATTTATATCCTTCTCGATAAGCAATGGAAAAACCTTTGTTAGCATTACACAAATCAAACCTTCTTATAAATATTGACCAGCTATTTGCATGCGTCCAAAGTATTTTCACAATTTATTGCGCTCCATGGTTCTCTGCCATTACTCTACTCCCTATGCAGCCTCGCTATCATATTCAAGTCAGGACTCTGGAGGGGTCAGTCTAGAACATTAGGAACTCTTGTAATCAGAAGAAACAGTAAAATTAAAAGATGGGTATGAATTATTTTGTGCTTGACTGTATTCTATGGGTTGCACTGTGAAGGAACACTGGCAAGAACAATGTGACTAGTTTTGTGTCCTACAACTTTATGGACCATGCTTGGCTGTTAAAAGCTTAATCTCATTACAGTAACTCATACAATGTATGAGTACAAGGGTACAAGGTAAGAAGGTTGCATGAAGGATGAGAAAAAATGAGTAAACAGCCAAACATTAAAAGAGCTACATGGGAAGCTTTCGATGGTTCTTTTGGCCAAACTTCACAAAAAGTTAAATTTGAAACTCAGTCCTCAATCTGATTACAACTAATGCTGATGCAGGCCCAAGTACAAACTCAGTACAATGAGTTTTTACTTAGTACAAGGGAGTTTGCAGTCAGTACAAACTTAAGTACAGTAGCTTGAGTACAGCAAGCACTGTACTCAGTCATCCTGCACCAAACCCCGCTGTCAGTCAGCCTTGTGTACATGCTGTGAACTCCCTTTCTCTCTGCTATGCTACAGCTGGTTCACCACAATGGAGCCTGCCATGAATACTCAGGCTAGTTAGCATGTCCATCAATAATGGCAGATAAACAGTTTTTCTGGAACAGTATGTTGTTTCTCTACCATTAGAACATTGAGCAATGTGTAAACGAGGGTGATTGACAGCACTAAGAGACTCCATATTGATCTGATTGGTTGTTTTACGCCAGGACCAGAGCATTTTTGCAGACATCAATAGTAGCACTGGGAGGAGGTGGAAGAGCTTGATTTTTTTTTCACAGATTATCTGGGTCATACCATACTGTCACAAGATGGTAACAGTATAAACAAATATGTAAAGAAGCATATTTCTTGCCTGCTGCACCTTTAAGGCCCAATATATACAGCTTACCTCCAAAAACAAGCTGATTTAGGGTTTAGTTAATTTTTTAAGTTCATTGAACCCTGATGAAAAATTTACTGATGAGTGAAATACCAATTTCATTCATCTATTTAACCACCAAATAGTTTGTAAGTCAGCAGTTTAGTTTGCATTTTTCATAATGTGCCTCTAAATTTATTAATGCCTTTTAAGATATTTATTGAATGCACAATCAAAATAAAAAAATAAATTAAGACATTTTATGCCTTCTTTTCTAAGAACCCATTATCAGAGCTGTCTGAGTGAGCCATCATTGTACTACTCTTTATTGTTAGTTTATAGGCTAGAGGCTATTGAACATGTGTAAAAATTAACATTTTAATTTGAATATCTTGCTGATCTACCAATTAGCTGGCAAAGTTTGTGAGAAAAAATATCATCTGTATTCCTTATACTGATAATCAGTGCCCCATGTGTGTTTACATGTGTTCTGTAAACTCAACATAAGAGTATGGACTTTACATTGAGACCATCACAGATAAAAACACCCAATAGCCTACTAAAATAGGCAGAGATAAGGCATGGGGAAAGATTTGGCTAACTAGAAAGGAAAAGGCGCTAAGTGAATGGCTGAAAGTTCACAGCAGAGTTCAGGTCAGCCAAGCACTGATTTGGGCCCCCAGCCAAGACGGTGATTGGTATAAGCTCCTGATGGTTCCGCTGTGGAAAGTGATCAGAGAAGCAACAGAGGGAGGGATGGTCGAGAGGACAGAAGTGGGGTGTTGGGGTGATTAGGAGGTGGATAGGTGGGTTTGGGGAATAACCACTTGAATGGCCTGGACCTAAAATTCATATTTGACCTTAATTAACAAGCTTTCCTGAAAACCTAAAAAAAAAAAAAAAAAAGCTGCAAGGAGAAGGCACTGCACATGGCACTGACTTTTTTTTTGTAACTTCATTGTACTCATGATATATATTAAGAATAGTTCTAAAAAATTGGATATATAAAAACCTGATAAATACTAAAAATACTTGAATCTATCTTCAGAGAATAAAACAGATACAACTTGATCTCGATATCCCTACTTCTAAAGCTTGCAAATACTCAACATGTTTCTTTAAACATCTTGAGAATGTTTAATGAAAATATATCTACAAGAAGATATATTCAATAACCCTTGACATAAGCAAATATTTAGCTCATATGTTAGGCTTGATACAATATTGTTACAGCATCTAATTTTACACATATATTTTATGACTGGGGTCAGAACACATGGCATCTTCTCACAAACAACCATGTACAATATGTATGTGTATATTTCACGGCCTCTACACATTCTGGGAACTCATTACAGGAAAAATCAATGCTTGACATTGGTTTATAGCAGACAGCTTTTCATCACCTTGCGACCTCATTTCGTCCCCTCTTAATTCAAGCTGGGCGCAGACACCAAATACATGAACACAGACAAAAACACACAAATCAATACAGTCAGTGTACACAGTGGCCAGGTAATAATCCTTATGAGTATGATTTAAACACGACTCAAGACGTGAAAACTCTGGATGTATCCATATTCCTGACTTGGCATGCACTATACTTGATAAGGCAAACTTATTATTATTATTAATAACAACATTATATGTTTTCTCCAAATGTGCAGTTATTATACAACATGCAAGGGCACTAAAGTTCACTCATGTATTACTGTACATTTTTTAAAATTATTTTTAAAGACAGGCCTGTTTGATTAAGATATCAATATTGAAAGAGACAGGAGGAGAACTTGGTGTAGGACCACTGGGTGTTAGAGGCAAATAAGATGTCTACAAACTCAAATACTAACACTTATACTCAAACTTTCTTTTCCTCCACCATAACAGCTGCTCTTTCCGTGAATAAGGTACACAGCAAGTTTAAAAGTCAGAGCTTTGAGGCACAATACTGTCTGCTTGTGGGAATTCTTTACCTCAATACCTCTCTTTATTGACTTGGGCTTCTCTTTCAACCTTCCCCCTCAAAGCCAACAAGCAGAAGAGTTTGCAAACCTATGCTCAAAAGTGATCAATTTTTAATTTCTCACAGCTTCTTTAACTTGTGTCAAGAAGATGACAGCTCGAAAGAGCCATTGGGAAGCCAGAGGAACTGGAAGAGAGAAGTTGTGGAGGAAAACAGAGGGGAGTAGATGCTAGGGGAAGAGAACCTAAAGGAGACAGGAAAAAGTAAGCAAGAATTTTCAATCATTTTGTGTTTTAGGAGGTTTGTCTTAAAAGAAAAATACTGCTTACAAAGATAAGACCTATGTAACTCATCTCCAGTGATGTATTATTACAATTATATATATTTATAAACATTCCAACCATATTTATTGTTCATTCTATAGTTTAATCGGGTAGCAATCAGCTGTTGACTCAGCTCTTTGGCTTACTGTTTTGCAATTCAAGGTAATTTGGGTGGTGAAACTAGCTGTTCCAAATTAAGGAATATTTTACTGCTACTAATGTGGCTTAAATACCTTGTTCCACAGCTGGGTGGGCTAGCACCTGCTGCAAGCTCTACTAGCCTATTGCAGCTCAGTACGGCACTGTTACTAATTTTCTGATTCAATTAGCATGCCTCAGAGATTACCAGTCTAATTGCAAACTACTTCACAGCTACCTCTCTGATTAATCGCTGCCCATCTGTGGACCAATGATTAAAGGCTTTGGTGTGAATCCCAAATATTAGAACTACATAAGCTTGCATTCTAAATGGTCACTGAGACACCAAATTTAGTCATGTGAAAAAAAACAAAAACCTAAATCTTTATTTTCAAAATGTGTGGAAAAGAGATATGCTAGTGAGGAATAAATCAGGACACCCCACATTTTGTCCTACTTAAAATGGTGAAAAATGGCATATAATCAGATGCCTACAGTATATTTCTACTCAGTATTTTTGAATAAGGCTTGCTTATAATACTATTTGGAACATCATTACCTTTAGTCTGCAGTCCAACTTTCTTTCCTTCTTATGTGACTGCAATGTACTCTTTTATGTACTCATCATTTGAAGCATTTTGTGTGCTATATATAGACATATAAAAAAACTGAACCAGAGATAAACCCTGGAACATGAGAATGACCCAAACCTGTAAAAACTGGCTGAGAATTAATGAACGGAAAGCCTTGGGAAGAATTGAAGCAAAGACCTCTATCTCATGGAGGAGCAGTGGGGTGACTTGAAGAAGCATTTAAAGGCAAGAAACTCCTCAAACACTGATTGGGGGGAGTGGCAAAATAAGATGGATGCCAGAGACTTGTAGAAGGCTGTAAGAAGCATCTCACTCGAGTTGTTTCAACTAAAAGACGTAAAAGTGGTTATTAGAGGTTGCGGTGTCGCAACCTTTCCGTAAGAATTACAATTGTTACCTTATGTTAACGAATAAAACATAAAACTACTTTTGATATTTACCTATAATTACACCACTTTACCCCTAAAGATTAAAAATAGATTAGACATTGATATGTGGACATTTTCAGAAGAGCTGAATATTTAATATGGTGTCCTAGTTTTTTCACACAACTATTTGATTATTGTGTAACAATAACTAAATAGCTTTCACAACCTCCCAAATTTCCTTAATACAAATATTGACTGTCCCAGCATGATTTTAAGCATCATGGGCAAATAGGTTTTAAAGAAATTAAAGGTTGTGTCAGTTACGCACCCAATACGCTCAACTAACACCCACCAATATAAAGAATTTGAGTAAACACCCTGTGATATGCACAGTTGCACTTTTAATATTTAAAGGTGAGTATTACAAGCCTTAAAACATACCACATGAACACAGACAAAATACTAAGCCCTTCTACCTGGACAAGCACAGAGAAATACAACTTTGGATCAATACTGTCAGTTAGACTGCTTCTCTGTTTTCCTAACCTCTACCAAATGAAGATGCAGTCTAGACCCTGAGATCATAACCCTAATTGAGATCCTGTAGAAAGCCAAACACCTCTCCCAACCAAACCAGATCAATAGCTGACTGTCGTCCTGGCTGTTGGCCAGTGTTTACTTGTGTTGACCTCTGGAGCTCACAGCGGTGAGCACCAAACAGATGTCAGGAGGAACAGAGAAAAAACACTAAGATAGAGAAGATGAGGGCGGACACTTGACAAGCTGCTGAGAGAATGCCAGAGATACTGCTATCAAAGAAAAAAGGAGTAGGGTCAGAGAAGAGGGAAAACAAGGGTAAAGGGAAAATGAGGGAAGAGCAATAACAAGCGCTCAAGAGGAGGCAAGTGAACAAATATCAAAAAGAAAGAAGCGGGGGAGAAGTGAGCACACAGCTTTGACAAGGTGAGGAGCACAGAAAGCCGGTTAAAGGAGTGTAGCTGATGCAAGACAAAGAGATCCCGATGAGGTTATAACAACAATCAGTAAGCTACAGACTTCCAACTATCATAGCCAGGACTTGTTGCCCTCAATCCCACACAATCCTTTCTCTGTTCTCTAACCCAGCCCTATTGACAAAACTAAAACCAAGGTCACAGCAGTGTTTACACACCTTTTAGTTCAAATTACATCACCCAAATGATGGCTCGCTGGGTGCGTTAGACTGTCACTGAGAGCAAATGACCTGGCTGCCTGCCTTCATACAGGAGAACAACAGAGAGAATGCAGGAGCCAAGAAAGTGAGGGGAAGGTTGGAGGGAAATATGATGTGTTTAGGGTCAACTACAGTCACCTGCCACTATTAGGTATATCTTTTTAACAGACTATTTACACAAAATGTTTTTCAACCAACACATGTGGATGCAATGTAATACATTCAGAGGTAGACTGAACAAGAGAAAAGATTTGAGTGATTTGGAATGATTATTAGTGTTGGACAGGCTGGTCTGAATATTTGAGTCATAGCTGATCTACTGGCATTATCATAAACAAACAATGGGCAGCTTGATTCAAAATGACAGAAGGAATACAGTATTTCAGATAACCACTTGCTACCACTACAGCACATAAAAATCTTCTTCCTACTATTCAAAGAAGAAGAAGATAGGCCATGGCAACAAATAAACACACCAGAGGCTACAATTCATCCAGGTTAATCAAAATTAGACAACAACTTGGAAAAAACTACCTAGTTGGATAAGTTTTCATTTTTGCAACATTTAAAAGGCAAAAGAGAATTTTTACATAACATAAAAGCATCAATTTATCTTACCTTGTATCAGTGTTTCAGGCTGCTGCTGGTTGTGTGGCTCTGTGGGACAAAGTATCTGGCTGCACTTTTGGTCCATTTGTATCAACCTGAGTACTGCTGTTCATTATAGCTATCCCTTTACAACCACAGTTTCTAGAAGATGACAACAAATTCCCTGTACATTACTTGTAGCCCTCCCCTTCACCAGATCTCAGTCCCATCGAACACTTTCAGAAAATGATGAAATGGAAGAATTACATCATGGACGTGCAGCTAATTAATTGCCATCAACTGTGTGATAAATCAAAACCTGGCTGAATCTGTGCCACAAAGAATAAGGACAGTGAATGCAAAAAGGAGTCCAACCCAGTATTATTTAGATGTACCTAATAAAATAGCCAGTGAATGTTCAGCAAAATAGAAACATGACAGGGCATTCCATGTTTGACCTTTAAAATGGTATTCAAAGCCCCTAAAATACATAAAGTCATTATTTCCTGATAATATTTTTCTTTTTATGAGTCTATAGAATCTTCAAAGAGAAAGAATAATGGACATTGTTGCTAGATTCCAATGATGATGTATAACTTGCTCCCTGCACAAGAATATAATACCAATATGTCAGGCCTCTGATTTGGCCACAATTTGCATGGTTATAATAGCTTATCGACGGGCTCAAGGTTGCGCAGGGCCAGGCTGCTTCACTATAATGACTGCCACGTGCCTCCAACAGTTTATTTCAAGCTTCTGTGGCTCAGTCACCCAGCTCCATATCTCATCAATATCCAATCTTGATCCCACTATCTGCATCCTGAAAAAGTCCCCGCTAACATGTCTAGCCCCTTCAACCTCACCTTTACCTCCTCCATTCCCTCTCTGCCACTGTTTTTTATCCTTTCAATATCATACAAGCATTTTCAAAAGAGATCAATACAATCGTAATTCATAAGGCATTCCAAAATCTGATTGTCTCAAACCATTTAGCCATAAAACAGCTATTGATTTTTTCCAAGACCATGTGGTGTCCACCTTATTTAGTATCAGTGTAAAAGCGCTAACCTTTAAGTATCAAAAGTAGAAACTATTAATAAAAAAAAAAAAATTGAATTTATTTGACCACAGATCAAGAGGCCATATAATTACCTTAATTACTCCTGTATATAACATTTATATGCTATATGAGAGGACAGAACTTTTCTAAGTGAAGATTTTATTTGGAAATCTTCACTTGATTCATAGTGAATCAAGTGAAATACATGAAATATTTCATGTATATAGCTAGAAAGTGAAAAAAAGCAGATTTAACTTTAGAAAAGGGAATAGCAGTGGTCAGCACACTGAAACACTTTACCTGAACAAGCATGCAAAACACCCCATGATAAATGATTGTATTTCTGAGGTGAATTTGATCGTTGTTCATTGTTCAGATTTCTCTAGGTCACCCAGAGTGATGTCTAATTCCCTTCACTCCAACAAGGGTCCCATGGGCTTCAGGACAGAAACATGTAAAAGATAAATTTATTTTAAGTATTTTTGCATATGTTCACCAGGGGCTCCAATAAAACGCTTAACGAATGGTTCATAATCATGTTCAGTCAGTCTTTATGTAAAACGTAGCATGGTTATAGTAGAACAAAGAAATGCAAATAAAAACAAATCCACAAGATGGAGGAAAACAAATATTTACATTTCACACACTTCATAATATAGAAGGTGAATATCATGTTTTACAATAACATTTTAAGAACTAATAAGTTAATATACAAGATAGAAATAAAATTTGCTGTACAAAGGGGATACAAGTTCCAAGATAATCTTTAGCTGTTCATGATTAAAGTTTCATTTCTCAAACTGCTTGAATTTATCAAATACTGGTTTTAAAAAAGCATAAAGCTAATAGGAAGGTTGAGAACTTTCAACATCAGAAATATTTCCACATAAAGCATTTTGTGAATCAATGTCAAATAGGTAAATTCAGTTTTTCTATGAAGCTTAGTTATTGAATGGACTTTTTCAATAACTGCAGAGTAGAATAATAAAATCTAAAAGAAACCTGAAATTGAGATTGAATTAGCTAGAAGCACCAAGTGACAACTGTCAGTCAGAATAATTTCTTCTCTAGATTGTTTCTGCGAGCCCACTCACTTACATGAGTCCACAATACTTGATAGTATGATGGTTCCAACACTAGCATGCTCTGAATCAGTGTTAAGGGTACTTCAGACATGGAAACTGCAGTGGAAGGAGGTTTCCAATAAAAAAGCCCCTTGAACAAACAAAGTCTTTAAGAATCACTAGTGAATTTTCTTTTTATCAAAAAACAGAAAGTTAGACTGATGCAATGGGATCTCAAATAATATGTTTGCTTTCATCAGCAGGGAGAGCAGTCAAGTGAGGAGTACTGTGAGGTGCAGGAGTAAAGGGGAACAATCAAGACAAAAAAACCCTCTAAAGCTAAGAATTTATATATTTATATATTTGTTGGTGCTATAAGAGCATCATCTAAGTGTGATACAATAAAATAAATTTGAAGGAGTCAGACTTCTGGCACTCCGGTTTTGAATATTTCATTACTTATTTAGTAACAATCATTGTGTTTTCTCTCTGTGTTTTTATTGAGCTTTTAGTCATAGTAAGAATGAATGTACAGATATTAAACTGACTGGTTTTACCATGTTGTGGAATTATTTAAACCCAACCTGAAGTGTACAAAAGCACACCACAGACTGCACCATGCCATCATTTAGTAAGTAAAAATCAAACAGACATGGAAAAGTTAATGAAAAATCCAATTAACTTCATAAACTCTACATGCATAAAAAGTTAAGAATGTAAAGAGAAAATATTTATGGATTTTTTTTTGTTAAAGCTGCTCCGGTTTGATCACAAACCTTTCAAACTGTTAGGACAAATCAACTTCTAAGCATTCCTATTTGGTTTGTTGTGAAACCATTTCTGTCATATATAGAGTAGGAGGGATTAGAACACAAGGAGCACTATGAATCAAAAGGGGCGGTGGATCCAGGCAAGCAGTGGTCCTCGCTCCAGAGGTCAGTGTCAAGTCAGCACCGTCAGATCCACTGTGGGCACTCAGCTGGAACTAAATGTGGACACCGAGACGCCAACTGGTAGACTGCTGCCAAGGACCTCTCACCCCGCAGCGCTTTCTGCCTCTCCTTTAGCCCCGTGTCTCAGTAATGAGCGGGAAGTCTCTGCCTCCCACCTGCACCCAAAGTCTGCCACATCACATCCTCTTATTCCATTCTGCACTTATTTAATCCCTCAGCTTAACATTTTTATTGCAGCAAATGGCAGAATAAAGGAGGGGATTAAAGGACAGAACGTTGAAATTTGAATCCTCCGGAGTCGTCGTACTCATATTGTTAGAATTATTTATAACTGAAAACCTGAATGTGTGACTGAAGAGTTATGGTAAGTGTGTTTGTGCGGAAGAACAATCTCTGGCACATGTGGAAGACAATGGTACTGCTAAGCTTGAAACATCTGTAAATGAGCTGGATGTGATTCTACACACACCAATTTGTGAGTCCCAACACATGACAGAGCAAATAGGATTACAGTATGGATGAAGACACAGAGGATCAACCAAACACCATAATATCAATTCCATGAAGAGACGTGGCTGGGGTTATGGCATGAAGCAGGCAGATGTGGAGAGGGCGGGGGTGAGGGGTTTACCAGGGGCGGGGCGGGGCAGGGCAGCGGATTAACTGGTCACAGGTCAGATATACAGTGCAATGATCTAATGGCTTGTGCACATCAGTTTAGCTCATGTTTTCCAAAAACAAGATAGAGAAACGAGGTCAGGATTCAAGAGATGAAAAGCACCACAAATAGCACACCGAATAAATGAAATGCACCAAAGTTCATGTAGTTCAATTTTTTTTTTCTCTTTCTCTCCCTCTGGAATAGATCTTTGTTTATCTTAATTCCTCAGGGATAGAAGCTATGAGAGGAAAGCATGTGATACACACATAAAATTTTCTATTTTCAAACTGTAAATACATGTACTCTATTTTTTTAATTTTTTTTAGAATTGTATATTTTTGCTTATAGTAAAAAAGGCTGTTTTGTTCAAATACGGTAGCATGTGCTGCTGAATCTAAAGGGGGAATTGAAATAGATCTAGCCTTTACTGCGTAAAGGTTCAAACGGTGTGACATGACCAGCATGCTATAGGATGAGTTTTAGCTATCACTATTTGACCAACCTGGACTATTTTGTGTCATTTGGTAATCATAAATCAGAGCAAATAAAGACCACATGTTGGATATGTAATGATAATATATGTGCCACCACTTGACCATGTTCTGCTACATTAATGTTTGTGCATTAGACAGACGCTTTCATCAAACGTGACTTACAAATGTTGATATAAAAATGCAATTAAGATCATAGCTAACAAAAACTTAGAAGGAAGACTTTCTAAGGTCTAGACCACTAGTCTAGTTCTTTCGGAGGTGACAGAGTGACAGTGCGGAGGGAAATGTACACAGTGCAGGATGTTCAGGGTACCTGCTAGGGCAGGAAATGCTCTTTGATGAACTGCTTCTTCAAGATTGTCTTGAAGATAGTCAGAAATGCCATTTATCTGGTAGCTATGTTATATCATTTCACCAAGAACACAAAGAAAGATTCCGGACTGTGCTGAGCATGCCATTGTGGTTGCACTGTGACAAAACATAAAAAATTTCAAATTGTTTGAAGTATTTTGCAAGGCACTGAAGACATTATAATAAGTCAGTGTGACACTTACTTCAAACAGCTATGCCATATTGTTTTTGCATAATATAGAATGCATTAAAATATATTATGATTGAATTGAAAGATTAGAGACCATTTTAAAGACATGTACAAATCCACGCAGATCTCCACAACTATTTAATCAAATTAATTTTACACCAGACTACATTCAAATTTATACAGTGAAAAAAAAAACATTTTCTTGCATTTGTTCACACATTTTATTAATTTTTCTTCTGGCAGCTTCAAGGACCTGCCAGTGGGACAGAGAATGGGTGATCCTGGGGCCAGGGAAGGGCTGGAATGCCAAGCATGGGTTTAAGCTGTACGGTAACATCTATGTCAAAAGCCTCGTTGTGTGTAAAGCTAAATCACTTGAGCTGTTCGGCTGTTGAGTAGGAACTCCTCAGACAATCCAATAGGAACACATTCAACAAGGTCCACGGGAGCCAGGCTGACATGTGACCGGCTGCAACACCTCAAGGCTAAAGGTCAAGTCAGATTTCAGCAAATCTGAGCAGGCAAGGCATGAGCTTATACTCAGGGAGTGAAAGGAGCATGACTTGGCCTCCAACCTTTACCTACTAAGACCCTTGAAGATTTTTACGCTGACCTAGAGTTGACTCATTCATCTGGGATGTTAGCTATACTAATTACTACCTGATAGCGTCTTGGTGCCAAATGCAATTCACATCCAACCAACTCTCCAAGAATGTGCCACACTGGCTGGTACCAACCTCCTTTAATGCTCTTGGAGTGTTTCAGGCACAATGTGCCAGCCAGGTAAATGTATTTTATTTGTTTGAGATTGTGATATTTGGGTCTCTGGGGTAAAGTGGTGTCCATCTAAGGATCAAGCTGGGATGCACCCTGGAATGTCGAAGCATTTAACAAGAAAAAAAAGGAGATTAAAATAGTGCCAAGGGATGGATTCAGAATCTGTGCATTAAACTTTGATCCCACAGCTCTTCTTACTGACTTTAGTGGCAAAGATATTTGAAAGGAGGACCACAGTGATTCAGTTATTTGGGCATAATTATAGGCACAGATGTTTCTTCTCATTCAATTTCTCTCTACATCAAGGTCTATTTGCACAACCTGGTGGTGACCTCCTGATTTGCATGTTTGACTTGATGTCTGCCCCCTGGGGCGCTCCTGCATTTTATGACAGCAGCTAATCATATCTTGACTTCCAGATTTGACCCAGATCAATGTAAGGATTGGTATTAGTGGTGTGTGTATCATTGGGGTTGTATCACTAAATGTGTCTGAATAGTCAGTGCTATCTCTGATTTTGTGTGTGGATCTGCAGATATAAATGCATTCTTTGTGTATTTTTGGGCCAGTTGCCTTTCTTTGCTGATTAGATAAGAGATGTATCTTGCAGAAGGTGGACACACTGGAGGAGAGGCAAAGAGAAGACAGGAGTGGTGTTTTTCCATCCACTCTATAGCTTAGCCCTTAGAGGCTGACACAAGTGATAACTAGTGTGTCTAAGTCTTTCTGATAACATGATAACATGGTAGTACACACAGCATTCCTTGTAGTAGGAAGATACACTTACAAGTGTACAAGATTTTCTGTCTGGTTGAAATGCATGCACTGGTAGTTCCACAGCAAGACCACAACTTTAAACATAACATGACATAAGAAAATCCCTAAAGATCTACAAAGTAATTGACTAGTGACTGCATCAACCCTAACTGGTGTCTCAGTGATCTGAAAAAAAGAATCTGGTGTTTTTCTGATCCTTTATCTACAAAGTTGCAATTACAATAGCAGTCTCCAGTGCAGACAATGTTACTGAGTGAAAATGACTTATTTCAAAACCAATAGGGTGTAGAAAGTCAGTAAAAAGATATGAGGTAAGAAGCTTTTATAAAGGCAATTCATTTTCTAAATTATTTTCAAAATACAGTTCACTGAAGTTTCAATATATATATAGAGAGAGACATAGTCCACATGCTTCATAGCAATAACAAACAAACAGCTTTAGTTACACAGTGAGCAAAAAGAAAGAAAATGCTAAACTTTTTGTTACATTACATTGGCTCAGATACCAGATCGATTTCAAAGCTGAAAACTTTGCTGACACAGAGGTTGGGGGTCACTTGGGGCTACACAAGGCGGTGACATGCCATGGACGGTCACAGGATATTGGTAGATAAACAACCGGAGCAGGAAAACAGTGTTGAGGATTAGGAGTCATTGCATCAGTGAGGGATCAGCACAGCCTATCTCATTAGTTCCTGGCACAATAAGCAAAGAAACCGTCTAAGCACTTTCTGCTTCCTAGGCCACAAACAAGTCATTATTACACCTTTGTATTGCTTTTCATTTTCAAAATAAAATATTTTCTTCTTCTGCTTTCATATTTCTCACCTAGTTACATTAGTTTTGTGGGTGAGTCTACATTTCTAAGCAATATTCAAGTATAAATAGGTTATATTTCTAAGAACGAAAAACAATGCTTGTATTTTGTATTAGTAATGTTCAAAGAAGACTTTTCTTATTTTTTATAATCTCTACCAATTATGTACATTCAAAATACAGGGGATAAAAAAAACATGTAATAGTGTGATCAATGATATTTACCTGTAGACTGTATAAATTTGACTAAATGCTTAGCCTTATCTGAGCATTCAATATTCAAATTCGAAAATACTTTATTAATCACAAAGGGTAATTAAATGTTATGGTAGCTCATAAATTGAAATTCTTTAAAGAGTTATTATTATAGATAGTGATGGCTGTTGGCAGGAACAATCTCTTGCAGCGGTCTTATTACAGCAAATTTGAAGAAGCCTCTCACTGAAGATACTCTGTTTTCCTAGTCTCATGAAGAGGATGGCAGGGTTGTCCATAATTTTCTTGATTTTATGAAGAATACTTCTTTGCATCCTCGTCTCCAGTGGTTTCAGTCGACCCGAAAACAGAACCAGCTTTCTTCACCAGATTGTGGAGCCTTCTTAAATTCCTGGCTCTGAAACTGCTGTCATCCTCACAGATGATGACAGAAGAGATGACTCTCTCAACAACAGACTTATAGAAGATATGCAGTATCTTGCTGAAAACCCACAAGGACCTTAGCATCCTCAAGAAATACATCCTGCTCTCTCCCGTTTTACAGATGGCTTCACCATTGTGTCTCTAGCCCAGTCTGTTGTCCAGGTGAAGACTGAAGTATTTATATTCCTCAACCACCTCCATTTCTTCTCCCATGATTGAAATAGGGCTTGATCTAACCTTGTTTCTCCTGAAATTAACAAATCATTTCCTTTGTTTTGTTTACATTCAAGAAGATGATTGTTCCCACACCATGACACAAAACGGTCCACCAGATCTCTGTACTCAGCTTCTTGTCCATCTCTGATACACCTAACAACTGTAGAATCATCTGAATATTTCTGTAGATGACAAAAGTCGAACTTGTGCTGGAAGTCTGAAGTGTACAGAGTGAAAAGGAATAGTGAGAGTACAGTCCCCTGTGGTGCTCCTGTGTTACCACCGTCTGTTTGTCAGGTAGTCATATATCTAGGTGACTGTTGAGGCTCCCGTCTGTGTCTTCTGGAGATTCTGACAAAATTGATCAGGCTGAATTATATTAAATGCAGTGGAGAAACCAAAGAACATGATCCTCACAGTGCTGGCTGTTTTCTCCAGATGACAGAAGATTTGTTGAAGCAGGTGTATAATGGTATCTTCAACTCCAATTGCATGGAAATAAGTAAACTGCTGTGGGGCCTAATACACGCTTGTCTGCTTACTCAGGTGGGCACACAGGAGTAAGTCTCTCCTGGAGAGCAATCTCTCCAGGACCTTCCTGATGTGGGTTGTCAGGGAAAACAGCGCTATGGTCATTAATGACTGATGGGTGAGTTTTCTTTGGTACCAGAAGCAGGCAAGACATCTTCCACAACAATGTAAAATTCTAGGGGGTCAAGCTAAGGTTGAAGAGGTGCTTCAGAATCCCACAGAGCTGCTCTGCAAAGGCCTTCAGGACTCTGGGGCAGATATTAGAGCCATGACCTGCAGTCTTGTTCTGGTTCAGTCTCTCCAGCTGCTTCTTCACCTGACTTCTAGATACAGAAAAGTGGGAGGGAGAGACAAAGGGAGCAGCAGCATCTCCTGCCTTCGTAGTGATTTTAAATTCCAATGATATTTTTGAGATTTCTAAGACAGTAGTTATTTTGTAATCTGCTTTTGTTTCGGTCCAGTTCTTACTATCTCTAAGCTGAACTATTTTTTTAATTAAAATGAAGATATTACTTACAATTGCAGGTAAAGATTTTAGAGTCCAAAACCTCTTAATAGAACATTTAAACAAAAACCTTTACTATCCCTTAAAATGCTACGCTCTGCTTCACACTTTCAGCCCAAGTTCTTTGAATAGGCCTGTACATTCCAGTGTTATTGCGCTACCCTGCAATTCAGTTGACAAGTGTTTGTTTTAAAGAAGAAGAAATGGCAGACAAAACCAACCACCATAACCTAATTTTTTTAAAAGACACTCTTGTTATCTCGCCAACAGTCTTTGTGGAAGTAAAGATTACTAGCAAAGAGACTCTTGCATGCCAGTGACAATTGTGAAAGACAAGATGTGATTTCTTAATGAGCGGATAAAGACACAGGGAAGCTATGGGATAAAGACAGCAGCTAAACTCATAATAGTAGTTTATGTTCTAGCACTCACTGTATTTCTCTGGGATTATTGGATTAATTGCACACCAGGGAGTGCATTTAAAAACAGTTCACACCCACTAAAAGGATGCATATTATTCAGGGATATTACTTTGGCACTGTCACCACTCTAATACTATCCACAATTCCACAACAATTGGGATTAAAAACATGCCAGTAACCTTTCAGGTTGCCATCGACGCCCTTGATTACTACTTCTGTGAGGTTGTACATACATGATGTGCATGTTACTTTTCTCAGTAGTTGTTGCATGTCAAGCTCAGAGGGAAAGGCTGGGCAGATTAGAGCATGTATCGACTCAATGAGAAGAGGCCATATGGGCAAATGTGATCCATGTCCATGGAGCGCTAATCTGGGGATGCCCTCCGAGCGACTAAAGATGGACACTACATACAGAAGTTAAGAGGCTTGAGGATTGCAAAGCAGCAGGTGGCCAGCTCTGCTGTACCTTGCATAGGAGCGCCCCCATCTGATCCAGATTACTGATGGAGGATATAGATTTGAACATGCAAGAAGGTTTTAAACATTTTCATGCCAAGCAGTAAACTGAAACTATATGTGAAACTCTTTCAAAGTTTATAATATAGCTGACCACTGAATGGTAGGTTATCTTAAAGTCACACTTTAATAGAAACGGGCTGAATATACAGAATGACGGAAAAGCTACAGTGCATGGAAAATATATCAATTTGGATACAACTGAGTCTTTTGGAGAATGGTCGACCAGGTTTCCAGTCTTCTGGAAATAAGTCTCGTTCACGTCAAGTTCAGTTATAGTGTTCACTCAAATTATTTTGTTTTAAAGGAGTTTTTCTGCTCTACTGGCCTTTATTAGGTAGTGAATCGACAATAAAGAAGGTTGTGAGAGAGGGGGAACATATGCGGCAAAGGTCAAGACTTCAACCATGATAGCCGCGTCGAGGACTGAGACCTCTGTACATGGATTGTGTGTTACCCCTGCACCATTGCCAAATGAAAGTTCTTGCCTCGAACTTTTACTTGACTTTAGATCTGGACTTTGACTGGGTCACTCAAATAAATATGCTCTGATTTTAATCAGCAAAGCAGCTCTGCTTATATGTTATGGGTTATTGTCCTTTGGAAGGTAGACTGCCACCGTTGCATCTTTTAAAGCCTCCAAATGTTTTTTCTTCAATTTTTGACCTACATTTAGGTGTATTGTTCTTTCTATCCAGTCTGATGAACTCTCATGCCCCTGCTGCAGAAGAACATTATATCCACCACATGATGCTACAAGCACAGATGCTATGGGGGGTTCAGAGAAATGTGAAGTGTTAGCCTTCTGGCATATTTAGTTTTTTCATAGTGGTTAAAAAGTTAAAATATGGTCTCATCTGACCAGATGTGGTCTCATCTGAGGACACAGCAAACATGTTTGCTGTGTCCTCCATTTGGCTTGTGGTAAACAGCAAATGGGAGTTCTTGTAGTCTTGTTTCAACATTGACTTTTCTTTTTGGCATTGCTTCTGTTAAAGCAGCTCCTCCAGAATTACTGAGAGCCTCCTGGCAACTCTGACAAAGCTCTTTTTGCTAGCCCTGTCTGCTATGGAGACAGAGACGTCTAGGTTTTTGCTGTAACATAACTGTTTACATTCTAACACTGCTTTAAACTTCACCACCACCCTGAGATGTCTGCTGTGTTTCTTGGTCTTATTAATGTTGTTTCTTTAACAAACTTCTGAGCCCTTCAAAAAACTATTTTTAAGCTAATATTAAAGTCGGACAAATTAAATGACACATGAATGGAATTTTTGGAACCGGATTTTATTGAGGGTTATCAAAGTATAACAGGCTTGCCAAGGTTCTCTGATTTTGATTTGGAAGAAAAAAAACAACAACTGAACCTTTTCTTTTTGCTTCACAATTGCATGATACTTTGTGTTGGTCAGAAATCACAATAAAATAGCAACATGTTTGTAGTTATATGACAAAATAACTACAAACATTATAGTTATTCTGCCATATAACATTATTAAAAAGGTGGCAAAATTGGAGGACTTAATAAAGAGTGAATACAAAATAGCCCTCAAGGGCATATCTGGTGCTAAGATGGTAATGAGTTTAGAAAACCCAAACACACTGTGGAAAATAGTATGACTGTTTCACCGGACACTGTTGAACGTTCATTTATTGATCAAAAGTTTTGGAATGCTTTTTTATGCAATTTTTTTGCCTGCAATGCTGGTTTGAGTTTGACTTACAGATGGCAACACAATGCTCTGTAAAAAAGGTTTACATGGTGCAGGGGTGAAATAAAAAAACACACTGTTTCCCAGACACATCTCTAGTAATAATTAAGATAGCTCAACCACTATAAAAAAGTAATACAACAAAATCTGATAAAATGCAAAAATAATTAACTGTTTGAAGCTGCTTGTTGATGCAAAATTAATGATTAACAGTCACATTTAAGAGGCAGGCAGAGGAAGAGCAAAGCCAATGTTTGTTTGCTTTTTGTTTCAAGAAAGTAGTGTGCTTTTTCAGAAGCTCCCTTTTTGGTTGTAACACAGAAATGGGATTTTAATTTGTGTTATTTTCGCTTTAGACCTAAATATTAATATTGTGATCATTTACATTTTTTAATCAAAAATAATTCTAAACTAAATCCTGATTACCCCACAAAATTAGAGACAATTATTTCTATTAGCTTCACCAAGTCTGGAATCCTTGACATGAACTCTCCACATTATTATGATTTGGTCTGTAACTAATGTGGCCCAGACAAAAGCATGAGACAGCCTCAGTGAATCCAGGTCAGAGGTTAAAGAATGGTTTGCCAGAGTTTACCTACGTATTTCCTGCAACATTAGCTGAACATGAGTTGGCTGAGCTGAGAAAACATTGAAATACATACAAAAACACAGACAACACATTCACATATTTGCAAGTGATCTTCTACCGAGACAGCCAACTTCCACCACACCAAGCTGAAAAAACAGTGGTGGGAGGACATGAGGTTCATCCGAGTGAGCCTAGATTTCCTTTTAAAGATTTAAGGCACACAAACACCCATCAGATGTGGCGTGTCAGTGAGTGTGTGTGTGTGTGTGTAGTGATGAGGTGCAGACAGCTAGAGTGTTTCATGGTCAGCAATGCGTGGATCAGGGAGGTGAGTGTCACAGTCTAGATGAACCTAGAGCAGGATAAAGCCCATGGCATGGCAGCGCATGTGTCAACACATTTTTTCTTTAATAGAAGCCACTCCTTTTTGTCTCTGCTGTGATGTGGCAGATTGCTAAGTACATTTGCAGATATACTGGCCGTAGGGAAAGTAAAGAGCAAAATCAGCTCCCAGTACATTAGAGAAAAAAAGAGATTGTAATTCCTAAAGATTGGATAAGTTTTATAGTTACCACTTAAATTTTTCTGAACAAGATCAGTAAGTTTAAATAAAATCCTAACTAGCATTATATAAAATATTCAGAAATGCGAGGCACTGTAAAATAACAAAGGGACATATCAACTTATATATGCTGTGACAGGTGAAAACAGAAGGAAGTCCTTTCTGCAGTCCATTATGGTTAATTGCAGTTTTAAGCGATATTGCTTGTAGGAGAACAGGGACAGTAATTAAAGTACAGGTAAGACATTAACTTACTTTTGTTAGCCATTAATCAGTGTTTACATTCAGAGAGCTCTCCCTTTGTAATTAATAATCAGGTTGGACAATGAATAATCACCTAAGAGGAAGTGATTTATAGGTGTGTTTGTGTGTGGGGGTGTGCATGTGTGTGTGCTTCTGTATCTGCGTGTTATTAGCAAAGGGGCTTTCCCACCTTTGAAACAGCAGACTCTGTGATCAAACAACCCATCAAAGAAGATCATAAACCAAAACATTCTCACTGCTGTACACAGTACAATGCCTTCTTTATTCTGTAATTATCTATCTAAAAAAAAATTTATAAATTCCAAAGTGTTAGTAATATAAAAATATTGCTTTACTACTTTCTTCAAACCAAACACATTTTACTAACATTTTTAACTGTATTTAATATAATTAGTTTTATTTGGACCATAATGCACTTTAAGCTGATTGTTCTGGAACTGGATTAGATTTAGCTGATCAGTCCAGCTTACCTTGATTTGCTTACCTTTTTGCATGAAGTATACTGAGATGACACTAGCTGGGGATTTGTATGACGCAAATAAATTGAACCGAAACCAAAATAAAAAAAAACCACACAGTATAATTTCTTTTTCATTATCTAAATAAACACACACTGGGATGATGTAAACCAACATTATTCCAGTTGTACACACACTCCAAATATTCCTAACACATTCAAGAAAAACAGGTAAAACAATGGCCTAATTCCACCGTGTCATATTTAACCTGAACTCAACATGCCGCTTACTGATAAAATACCGCTGGTGTGACAGGTCAGTGCCAAATGCTGAAGCAATAACTTTGACATGATAAAATTAGTTTGCTTGATGTAATAAAGAGGAAAATAAAATAAAATCACAGAAGACGTAGTCAAGACGTAAACAGAAATTAATATATCTTGGGAAATGGTAAAGAAAAAACACTGCATTATGTTTAAAATTGTCATTGTAATGTCATTGTTGAATATTGGCACTATCATCAGGGTCAGCTGTGAGCATCTGCAGCAGCTTTACTCCTTCCAGCACCATGAAGATACAGTAATATTAGCCATGCAAAGTGTGAAATTAGGAAATGATAGTTAACATTGATTACTGAAAACTCTTTATAACATTAATATTCCAGACATAGATGTTTTGGTGATGTATTTTTTAAATATTGTGCAGGTTAAATACGCAGTTGAACTTCATACTTGAAAGTCAGATTTTCTAAGTTCCTTGAAAGAAATACAAGATAGTCACAAGAAGCCAGATTTCTGACTGGGAAATATGAGAGAGGTAGATAGACGCAAAACGTTTGAGGAAGAGAGGAATAAAGATAGAAAAAAAAAACTTATGCCCACACTGCAAATAAAGCAAAAGGAGGACTGATCCTTTATCCCATTCTTCCATGATGCTCCATGACCAATAGAAGTTGAATACTTTGCTAGCCCACAGACATTTTAGCGCGGGTGTGTCTGAACATACACCATTCTCCACACCAGCACCAGACTTGCCTCAGGCCTAGCTCTGCCTTGCTACACACAAGAGCAGTAGTTCACATTGTGATTTGAGCCCCTGGATATGTGTGCACGCATGTTGGGCATGACAGCAAGGATTCACTGGTTTATTTTCTGTTACTGAGAGGCTTTATCTTTAGCCCCAATTACCAACACTTACACATACACACAGGCAAACACCATGGCAACCGAGACAACAGCAGCCATGGTGGCATTTGGCTTGACTGAAATTCTGCTCCACGATGCCCTGACAGCCTTCCCTCAACCCTCTCTCAACCTTGTCACCTCTGTTGCTCTGCTGTAACTCTCACCACAATGGTCGCTGCCTGTGAACCTGCCAGGCTGCCAAGGACACAAAGATGACTGAGGCAACCTTTGACATCAGAAGCTGCCACCAAAAGACCAGAGACAAGCTGAGTTGGCAGCTCTCTTAGCAGGCTAGAGACCCAGATCTTTTCAGCCCAGTTAAAGTAGCAGGAGTCAACATAGCACAAGTCAATAGTGCACACATACCAAAACGATAATGTGTCAAACAGCTCTGTGTTTGGACAATGTTAGGCACGGCAAAAGTTTTAAAATTGGTGACCTCGGTACTTTGGCTGTACCGCAGCTGTCATTTGACTGACAGCAGTCGCTGAGAAGAGGCCGAAGTCAGGAGAGTAAAAGAAAATGACATTTGAACATGAAATAAAGCAGTGATTTTGTTCTGAAAGCTAGGTGACATTTCAAGGAGCTGATTCACTGGTAGATGTTCAGGCCAACCACCCACACTGCTTCATGTGGAACAAGCCATTTTCAGTTAAAGAGATGAGATAGCAATGTTAAGAGATGTACTCGCAGACATATGGGACATGTGTAAGATGACCTATACATTCACTATGATGTCAGTGAGCAGCTTTGAAGGGAATAAAATCACAAGGTATGAACCTCCGAAGCGGCGATGGAAATGAGAGGTGAGAGAAGAATGCACAGTCCCCTGCAAAAGTATTCATACTCTTTAGACCTTTTCACATTTTGCTTGGTTACACCCATAAATTTCAATGCATTTTATTGAGGGTTTACATGATACAAAGAGGACTGGGTTTTAAATAGTTTTTACATATTAAGTTCTGAAAAATGTGCCTCACTCTTCTAGTACAAACTTTTAGTTGAATTACAGTTGCAGTCTTTTCGTATGGGTCACTTTTTACATTCAAAGACAGAAATTGCTACCCATTCTACTTTTGAGAAAAGCTGAAGCCCAGTCAGACTGGATGGAGAATGTTTATTATAGGTTTGTCAGTTCAAATGGACAACCACATACAGACCAAAAGTGGTTGGATGGAAATTAACTAGGCACTTTCAGATTTCTATTTTTTTCTACTATGAACAGTTTTCTGTCCACTTTACAAACATGGAATTGTTTGTGTTGGTCCATTACCTGAAATCCACACAAATCCATTGAATTTTATGGTTGTTATGTGACAAAATGTGAGGCAAGATATTTCAAGTTTCCCAGGTGTCTGTGTGTAGGTTCATATTTAACAAGTGGTGACTCAATAAATTATTTTAAAAGGGCCTTGAAATACATAACATATATACTGTTTTCTGTTTAAAGACTGAGTCTTCTCTTTGTTTCTCAGTGTGTACATATCTAAATGTGTGTCACTCTTCAAACAACATCACAATCATCATCTCTTATCAACAGTCATGTTGAGGATTACAGCTTTCCTACATTAAGGACACATTCTCATGATGGACATGACATCATCAAGGCCAGTGAACTGCAGTGAGGGCACAGGGACAGGAGTCCAAACACTGCAGGAGAGGATTAATGAATATAGGAGGCAGAGTGGATGATGAAAAAGACAGACAAGGAAGTCGGAAATAGAACTGAACTTGAACTGAATGTTTATGTAAGAAAATCTTTGTGTATTCATGTTTTAAAACAGCATGAAAGCTTAGAATTCTTGAGTCTGACTGACAATGATTGCTCTCAATCAGTGCTAAGTTGGCTGCATGTAGATTGATTTACTTAACACACACCAACACACGTGCAAATAAAAAAAGATATTACTAGCTCAATAGATACAGTTAAACTCAATTCTATTCATACCCCTTGAGGATTTAAATTCAATAACTTTTCTTATATTCATCAAAAAAAAAAAAACAGACAGCTGTGTTGAGGATTAATAGGAAACACACAAGCAGTGCTTACGCTTACTCTATTTCTAGCCTTTACATTATTTTTCATTATTTAAAATTAATTGTACCCATATCAACAATTAATGGAAAGGCTTCACCGTTTGACAATACTGTATTAAGTTCTTTACTCAATCCAATAACGGCAACAATACTGCAGTGTTCAGGCTTTGAAAGACGTGACTGTTGAAGAGTGTGTAGATACAGAATACCAGATTATTACCTGCAGAAACTCTAGGGCAGTCTGGCAACATGGGCTCAAGCTGTGTGTCCAGTGGCTCGGGACTCGATACCCAGTTACAACAGCACTGTAGGAAACAAAACCAAGGAAGCAAATACGTCAAAACATATGTCATAACTTTTACTCGTGAGTATATTATCATTATGAAAAAAGGACAGAGGACAACTACAGTTTTCTAAATATTCAACATGGAAATTGAAGTAAACTGCAATCCATATCTACTTAAATCAGGAATAGTAAAAGAGACAATGTTAAAACTAAAACGGTGAAGAAAAGCTCTGTAATGTTGACCATATAAGAGAAACAACAGAAGGCACAGCAGAAGAGAAAAAGGAACAGGTGGGCAAAAAAAAAAAAAAAAAAACGCGTGCAAAAAATTGAGTACGAACGGTGGGGGAAGAGGAGACAAAGACAAGAACAAGCAATTAAAAGCTCTGTGACATGCTGCTAAGACAGCTTGGCGTTTGTTTGCAGTGGGGAACTGAGGCCTTCTACCATGGCTGATCACTGGGCGCCCTGGAGGGAGAGGGTGTCTGCCCCGCTTGCTGACCCATAACCCCCTGCAAACACCCCAACTCTTCTCAAACCCCTTGTGGTTGACAACTCCACTGTCAGAAAGGGAGGAAGACCTCTTTATCTGCTGTTGCTGTCTTCATCCATCTTGTGTATCGCTCCTAGTTTATATGTGCTGCCTCACACTGGGGTGTTTCACACATACAAAGTTTGAGTCTGATGCTCTTTCAGTAAAATGTATCAATCCCTGAGAACAGAGAACTTTACGTTTTGCTCTAGTTTTGAGTTTTCATTGACTGGGTCAGTGGATGACAACACATCAAACTGTGTTTGTCTCTTTTGACTCTGCAGTGTGGACTGGTATGCTCTGGTTCATAGGGTTAGAACAAAAACAAGGGAATAGGGGAAACGAGACAGGGAGGCTGAGAAGGAATGCTTAGAGAAGACGCTCCCCTAGATAAGATAAAAGTTCAACAGAAGAAAGAAAAAATGTAAAGAGATTAGAATGTGCAGCTGGCGTCCTTCTGATTCACTGCTTATCTGCCCTTGTTTACTTTCACCCTGGCCCCCTGACAGCCATTACTGCGTAGTGCATGCTTGTGTGTGTGTAAAGGTTTCTGTGTGTGGGTCAGTGACTTCATTTCGGGGGAGGGTCTCCCACAAAGATGCGTTGTGATCCCTTCAAACTCAAATACACCGAAAAAAAGGCACACGTGCTTCTGAAATCTCCTTCTAACCCACAGACTTCCAAGGTGATTGACAAGTCGGAAAAATTTTCAACACTTCTTGTGGTATAATCTCTAACAGACACTGTGGAATGTGAATAGTTGATTCATACAAATCAAATGAAAACAAAACCAAAACCACATTACTTCAAAAGCTTGCTGAAGATTAGAGAATGTTTAGGGGGCGATAGAGGATCCCATAATACAAGTTTTGCTTTGAAGAGTAGTTCCATCAGTTCAAGGTTTACAAAACTCTCAGGATTTCAATACAAGCGAAATGCTTGTGAAAAGTATCAGACTCAAGAAAAAAGTTAAAGTCAACGGTGTCCATTTAAACAAAAATGTCCAATTAAAATAAGACCAAACAGAGAAGCATGTGTAGAAAATGAACCCCAGAATCTCATCACTGCAAGTACAGGCAAAACTGCTGCTGCTGGTGCCAAAACCGCACATGCAAGATCTTAGAGGAATTGTCACAATTTTATTGCACCAGGAAAAGTCACATTCTCAAACAAACACATTTATATAAATGTGTTGTACAGGTAGAACAATCCAAATGGCATTCTTAAAGTAGCATGGTTAATGCAGAGCAAGAGCAAATTTCACTATTTCAGAGTTTGTGAAGTGTAGCTATGCTTAAGTTATGGTATATGTTTTCTGTGTTATAAAAGGGCTAGTTTCTTCATGTTGATTCATCTCCGAGTCCTGTACCACATCAAAGAGTTTGGAGATAATATCACACATTCGGTCTGACAGTATAAGAACAAACATTCAGAGCCAGAATGAACAGTGTTACTGAAAAAGAAGAAACTGCAAAAGTAAAAGTTTATTTTTTGATTCTTACTTATTTTACATTTTTGATATTGAAAACATTTTTGACATGTTTTCAATGATTTCAATGAATTGAGAAAGTATAAAGGCATCAGTTATGCTGTGTGCTTGTCTACATGTGTTTGCTATGTTTTAAAATAAAAATATTACAGAGAGAAAGTGACCTTTGAATTATTTCTATAACTTCTGTACCAGGTAAAACTTTAGTCTTTTGCCATCAAAAGCTTGATGAATCTATTCTACATCAAAGTAACTACTGTAAACCTATGATGAAATATGTAACCTTTTTATGTAGAAATATAAAATCTCTAAAACTGAATAGAGTAAAAATAAAATTAGCAATTTTTAAACAAAAACATATATTCTAGAATTACTTGATTTACTTTTTATTGAAATAAAATGATTTGGGAACTTTAAAAAAAAAAAAATGGAAACGAGGTATCAAAAAATGCCCTCTTAAATCGAGTCCATCGTGTTTCATTCATTCCTTTGGTCACATAAATCAAACACGACTGTATTTGGAGAGGATATAGAAAAAGTGAAGCCACAGAGGTTGAAGAAAGATCAGTGAAGAGATGAGAGGGGAAACACGGGAGGCAGCTGGGGGCTTTAGTACTGGGGGAAGATGAAAAGTCATCTTGGTAAACAGTGGCATATTGTGTATTTTTAGATCTTTTGCTTTGCCCTAGATGTGCTCTCCTCTGAGTCTGAGTTTGAGGGCAGAGCTGTGTGGAGCAGCACAGAAGCAGTGGGGCTCCTTGACTGCTACATCAAGTGTCTCATTGTATCTTCTTTAATTCATTCAGTTTGTCTGGAGGAAGATGTCAGCTGGGCTGTGGTGCAGTGGGCTGAAGGCGACTGGAGAGGGAGAGAAGGAGGGGAGTCTTTCAAAGGGCCCTCCTCCATCCCTTACAACTCCGCTATCACCACCAATGGAGACATGGAGGTTTGGCTCTGAATAGATTTGTCAAGGCAACAACACACATGTGCATACAAACTCTTGCATAAATAGACACACACATACATGCACAAACACACACCGACACACGGAACACAAAGCCCCAGAGCTGTGGGAGACCACAGGCATAACAGCCTTCACATAAAGGCAAGGCCTGCTGGCTGGGATTAGAGAAGGGTGACATGACAATCGCATGGCACATCACATCGGCTGTCTCTGCTGCATGGCATCATCACTTCAAGCTGCTCATCTACCGATCATTCCTTGCATTCAACTAATCAACAAAACAGAAACAAATAGGTAGATAGATACAGCTTTTCCCACAACTATGTAGCTCTGTGTATGTTTCTCTCTATGTTTTATATACTTCCATGATTTCCACAGAATTTAAAAAGTGGACAGAATCGCAAAGTTAGATGAAACTCCCCCCCACCCGCTCCCAAACTCCCTGAGAAATGAATTTATTGTACACATTTAAGAAGTTTACCAAGGTTTTGAAAAGTTTACAGTTCAAAACTGTTAAATAATCCCATCATACCTTTCCTAAGGTTAAGCAATCATTACAATCACAAGCCTGAGAAAGATAGTGAGTTCTCTGCTGTCTCTTTCGCCACTTGTTGAGGCACACTGATGTTTAGGTGTCTGAAGGATAGCTAGCACACTCATTCTTTGTTTTCTGCAATGACACCACTTTTGGGAAAAAAATAAAATAAAATTAGTATGCATAATATCACTGCAACCTTATTAAGTGAGTTTGAAAAACTGTTGCTTTTCTGTCTTACATAGAAGCAGTTTCATCTTATGGATATTTGTGGTAATTTTTTTGTAATTACTGTGTAACTCAATTTTATTATTTTGCAAGAATCTCATTCCAAGCCATGCAAACAAGCCAGATATTCTTCTAAAATAAATAGGACCTATTCAAAATACTCTTTATTTCCATGGTATTACTAAAATGTATGTTTAATTTTGCACCAAAAATGTTAGACCTAATAGCAACGCCTTAGTTTCTGGTCCATTCATTGGTTGGCTCCCACTTAAATGTGACTTATTCTATAATAAGACTAAGACTTATTATAGTTATAAGACAAACAGTTTTTTTTGCAAAAACAGTTTTCTTCCTCTCCTTTTTAAAATGTGGAAGCAGTGGCTCCATTTTCTACACTAATCATGCATCTGTTTACAAAACAAACTCCGCATGGCACTTCAGCTTATTCCAGACTATTTGAAGTCTCATAACACCAAGATTTTGGCTTAAACATTTAGATTGAGATAAATCCGTTCCTGTTCAACTAACAGGAACAGGAACAACTTCGAGTTCTGGCAAAAAGTTTACACACAGATTGCATCTGTGTGTGAGATCCACTTCCTGCTTCAGGATACATTTTATACTGGAAGGCATGCTGTTTCCTTAACATTACCAACAGAAATACATGCAAACAGGGTTACCACCAAACACTGCTGTTGGTGTGACTGCCTATATCATCTGAGAAACATCTCTCACTTAAAGCCTTTCCTCATTGGAACATAGCCACAATGAAAAACTCAAGATCAAACTAATCACTTGATAGCAGGTAAAATAAACAAATAGAATTCTATTGATAATGATGTCTTAAAACCAACATGTGAACACAAACAATAACAGACACATACATACAGTTTGTTGAATCCTATGAATTTCTTTTCAATTACACACAATCTATTCTACTCAGTTCCAAGAATGGCGTGTTAACGCTTTCATTCTGAGAACAAACAGGAAGAAAAACAGTGGCTCAGTGCCCAAAAGTCCCCTAAACTGTAGCACACATGACAGTTTTCAAGCAACCACTCAGGAGAAGTTCTTGCTCACTTTCTCTGCGCCTGCCTCTCCCATCTCCTCCAGAAGGTATATAATCTCTGTGGATTAGGATGCTTTATTCTCTTGTTTGTGTTGAACTATACACACACATATATATATATATATATATATATATATAGTGTGTGTCTATGTGCTCTGGGCAGGCCACTAGAGTGTGACAGCAGGCCAGCACAGTGACAGGAGACACCTTGGAGACTGTGACAGGCTGCCAGCTGTACACCATCATTCGGATTTCTCTCTCACACTCAATTCTTCTCTCTCCGCTACTCATCTATCTCCACATACATCAGTTTATTCCCTATCCTCCATCTGTATTCACTCCATTCAGATTGTACCTGTCTTTTTGTTTTTCCTTTTCCACAGCTCTACAATTTCTCTCAGTGGCAGTCAATGGGATTTAAATAATTGAACACTTCTCACTATTTTTTTTGTCTTTTTCTGTCAGTCAATGGAGAACGGTTTCTCTTGCTGCCATTTCTTCTTTTGTTTCAGCTTCACTCTGTATTTTCTGCCATTGCTGTGACGTCAGGTGCCCCTTGTCTGACCCATATGGTCTTTGTAACCTGGCTCAGCAGGCACTGATCTCTAAATCCCATCTTCTCTCTTCTAGTCTTCTGATCACTCCATCCCGCCATCCAACGACCTCTTGAACCCCCAAGGGAGGGAATTATCTCTGTCTGACGAGAACAGAGAAGAACCTGGCTGGTGTGCCCCGACCTCACATGCACCTACTCATATGGGCACCCATATCTATACACCACCTAGAGTGGTACTCCGATTCAATGCTAACACTTCTCTTGGATGTGTCGCGGCATGAAAGCCGTCCTCCCTGTGTGTGATTCTGTCCATGTGTCTTACAAAGTACTGCTTACATGTTGGATCCAGCTATGTACAAGCTGCTGATACTGCTGTTCTTTTTGGTTTATTTGTCTAGGATTTGCACAAAAAGTCCACAGAGTGTAATGGTAAATAATCACAAACATCAGCATTCAGAGTATCCATAGAACCCATCAGTGCACGATCAAAGACCAAGGAGCCTTTGATACAACCACTGCCTGATATTAGACTTAGGATTTCTACATCCTAAACTGTGCCCTCCAAAGTAGAAATGTCATTAATATTTCAATTTTATATCCAATCACAAGAAAACACACATAGAGAAAAAAATAAGATTAAAAGGAACCAAATAATTTCAAAAGCTAACTTGAGGCCACCTGCAGGGTAGTGAAGAAGTAGACCGACATATTTGTATTTTGAGTTTTGTTGTTTGGTCACCCTTAAAAGTTTCAGATCAAACAGATATTGTTAAACAAAAATTACCTGCGTAACAAATATTTTGAAAAATAGATTTTCAAATCATGCCTAATGTCTCCCATGTTTAATTATTAAAAAACTGTCAACAATAATTTTTTGCTTCAGTTTCACTTTCTGTTCTCACGCCTGATTACTGAAATAGAATGAAAAAGTCACTCACACAGGCTTAAAGATCTCAAAAAGATACACATCATTCCCCAATCTAAATAAATTCAAGTACTGAAGAGAAAGCAAATATATGGTCTCTATCAGTCTGAAAAGTACTGCTATTTCTTAGGTTTCAGGACTCCAGCGAATCACAAAGAGAAAAAGACATTATCCACAAAATGAGAAAATACAAAGTTGAGGTAAACCATATAAAATGTGGCCGACTGTAAACTACAACAACTAATCCAGGAGTTCACAAACGAACCCAGAACAACATCAAAAGCACTGAAGGGCTCACTCGCCTGAGTTATAATTTAATAACAAACAAAAGTAAAGAAAAAAAGGCACTATTCAGATACCTAAATGTGCCTTTTATCAGCTATTCAAACAATTATATCCAAGCATTAACAACATGAGAATATTCAGTGATCATATATACATAATGACCATCATTACATTTCTAAGAAAAATGGGTAAGCTGGCAAGCCTGATCACTATGAAGTACAACAGTGGTAGCATCATGTAGTGGGAGTGTTTTGGTGCAATTCATACAACAGATGGTATTATGAGGAAAGAACGTTATGTGGGAATATTCAGGAAACTTCTTAAGATGTCAGCCAGGAACTTAAAGATTGGGTGTAAAGAAACTTCTACTTGAAAAATTATTTGATGGATACCACTGGAATATTTAAAAAGTGGCAAGAAAGAATGATCTGATTTCAGCATTTAGACTCATTTAATATCAGACCAGAAGAAAAAAATATTTCTTTTTGTATAGAATACAGAAATATTCACTTTCTATTATAAATACCTGAATATGTACCATTGTTGTTTTAATAAAATAACTGATAGTACCACTAAGATGACAATCCTAAGCTCCTAAAAAATCTTTGTACTCCAGAAGAACAAAATTTGATCTCCATGTTAACAAAAACTTTCCTTCGCTTATAATATGTCCTGTTAGGTTTTGGACCCCATCAAGATCTAAAATCAAGCTGCCATAGCTCCGTCAAACACAGGTGGACAAAGCTGGAGATGAAATAGTGGAAACAAAAGGCCATGGATATAAAAAGAGAATGTAATACAAAAGCAGGTATGGGGTTTGTGTGTGTATGTGTGTGACAGAGAAAACACATGACATTTGCATCTCCAGCAGCTTTGGTCTTGGCTATTCCTCATCTGTATGTGCATATTGAGTGAGCCCAGGTGATGCATATGGCGCAGAGGTCACACCAGAAAGGGCAAATTCTCATATGAAGCCACAAAAAAATGCATGCATGCGCGTGCGTTCCGTCCTGTTCGCTTATCACATGGCCACATCTAAAACAAATCCATGTAAAGCTGTACACACAGACATGTTATCAGTTACTCAATGAGATGCTCTTAAGGCGGAAGTGGAAACTGGTTATATTATTTTAAAAAAGGGGAAGAGATAACACTCCGGTAATAATTGTCCAGGACTTCAAAGGTTTTACTTTAGTTAAGGAGTGTTTTATGTGGCTCGTCATTTAAAGGTTAGGGAAAAGGTGTCATGAATTGCCCCATACACTTTTCATAGTCTTAATTTTTTAATTAGATTTTCCATGTAGCTGTATATTTGAGAATGAATTTATTTGTATTACCTGCTGCATCCAGTCCTGTGTCCCTTTGGAGGTCTCCTGATGCCAAATGTTATGTGCAGAGTCAGTGAGAGCTACAGCACACACTCTGTTCTTCACTTGCATTTCCCTTTGATTCATCTGCAAAATAAAAGTGAATTCACCCCGTTAGCCTGAATTTAAGCTTACTCATCACTCATAATGGTATACTGGACACTGCTGTTTAACACATCAATGACAGACAGCTCAGATTACACTTTTTTAAAAAACAATATACTCTATAGAAACTGAAAAAGCTACAAAAAAAGGTAATCTTCAGAAAAATAAGGATATGAATACAAATATCTGAATACGCCTGTTCACTGTGGACTCCCAGTAGACCATGCACTGTCAGCCCACTTCTTAAACCACGATGGCTTTTAAGCCAGAGAATACAGATTCAACCTCGTGTATAGCATAATGTTATAGAGGGAAATATAAAAGAACACAGTTCCACTATAGCGTGTCCTTGTCACGTTCTGTGCAAATGTCCTTCCCTGTGCACATTAAAATAACCTGGTCCCCAGTCTTAATACCCTTTACCTTCAGATGTCACAAAGAAAGTGCCGTTCACAAGCCCGTCTTCCTATTCCCTTCTGAATGTCAACCCTAAGGAAAATGTCACACAAAGGACTTGTTACCACACTACAATAGTCTTCCCACACCACTGCTCCGACCCCAAGGAGTACTGTAGCCAGGTCTAGGGAACAAGCTTTTTCACTTTACCTGGTTTTAAGATAAAATGGGAAGAAAGGGGAACATGATTTGCAACAATAGGTTAACAATCACTTACTGTATATTTTTAGAAACACTGAGACTAAAACTGGTGGAATTGAGATGGTAGTAACGCTTTGAAAATAGGACCAGACTCTACAGAAAGACTAGTCAACAACCAACCAAGTTATTGTCAGTCATTTAAAAAAAGGGGGGAAAAATCATGTCAAATGGACTTATGTTGGCATTCACTGCTTGGATAAATGGGTATGTAGGAGAAGACACCGAGAACCAGATGGCAACCACTCGTCAAGATTTTGGCAGCACAGTGTGTCATTAGACAAACATTTATTCCTTACCATTAACACTTGTAAGCCACAAAGAGCACAGAGATCACTGGACTTCAGTGGTTTAGTTTTAAAAAGCTGAAATGATTCAAAATAGGATCCTGCCCAAAATAACGTTAATTCATGCATGTCACATTCTCGTATATAAGTTTTGACCTTAAGGTTAAGACTGAACAAGTATTTGGAATACCTGACATAACTCTGTTATATCCAGTATTCCTTTTCTGTTTTTTTGTAAAGCCAGGAGTTTTGATGTTATTCTATAAAAAGTAATTAGGGATATAACTGAGTTCTTCCAGTCAAGGTTCTCATATTGTGGCATTTATGCTGGTTCTAATGCACATCTTGGTCTCAAAATAATAAGCAAGGCATTATTTGCCAGACAAAGTCGCATGCCTACATCAACTGGATAGCAATTGGCAAGTTAGACTTTACCGTGAGATATATAGTCCCAATTTAATATTGTGAAATCATATGCAAGATGCAGTTGACCCACCGCTGTTATATGTCTGAATTGCACAAGTTTTACCATGACTAATTTAAATACCTCAACAGACATGATCAAATTAAAATAAGAGTTTTGATTTTAGACATAAATTAACTCATCAATGCAGACCATCCGACTGACGAGGCTTAAATCAGTAAATTTCATTGAAAAGAACGTAGCAAGGTCAGCAGATAGGTGCAAAAAAGGATGAATATGACAATGAATAGCTGTAATAAAAATTAAAACCTTGTCACATAAACATGTACCTGGTAACACAGAGCTTAAATCTTATTCTCCCAACCAAAGTGTGGTTCTAGGCATTTTCTCTGGCAAGACTTGTCCTATGAGAGGAGTCACTTCAATCCCTTAAATCTTTGCGTCAGCCAATGTTTGGCTTCATGATGACTCACTGTTGATTGAACAGCTACATAACTGAGGTCAGAAAGCAGGATAAAGTGAAGTTGTTGCCAGTTAAAAACAAATTCATTATATTCTCTAGTCTCAAAATGGCTAGTTCATACCATTAACCTTGTACTATTAACCCAAGAATTTTTTTTTTTTTACATTTTCAGATGTATACTGAAAGACATTGCTATCTGCTGGGTCTACTTTGCATAATTGAGGATACTGTACTGTTTATTAAGTAGGATCAATTCAAATATATGCATGACTGAATGGAAATAATGTTTTGTAAAGTGCCTTGAGATGACATTTGTCAAGTGGTGCTACACAAATAAACTGAACTGAATGTTTTAATAGATTTCCTGTGGTTGGAAGCAAGTTCTAAAGTAAAATTGTGCCACGTATTTAAGAAAGCCAGCCAGCCTTGAAAGACATCCATCCATCCATCCATCCATCCATCCATCCATCCATCCATCCATCCATCCATCCATCCATCCATCCATCCATCC
>CAEFZY010004510.1:0-12838 GCA_903066815.1 Brachyrhaphis roseni | reverse complement strand
CTGTGAATTATGATGATACTCCACTTACAGCCAAAAAAAGACATTTAAAATAAGCTTATTACATCACAGCAATATAAAAACAGCCTTTTAATGCAAAGTGTGGTCTTAATGTCTTTGTTTTGAAAGACAGTAAGATGCCATCACAGAAACAGGTAACTTTTAAGCTCACAGTTTATTGTAAATTATTTCTATGTACACATATTATGTGTATTCAGTGTTTTATGCCACAACAAATATAACCTTATTTATAACAAGCATGTAGCAAAAGGTAAAACCGGAAACTGAACTAATAGTATTTTTATCACAGGCAGTTCAGTATTTAATTCTTGAAACAGATGAAGTTAAACTCCTCAATGGCTCTTTTCTTCCTCCACTGATGTTCTCCTCCCGTCTCCATGGCTCCAGACATGCCACAGTCGTCCATTGGTTCACCTATGGCCCAGTTCTTATATCTGACCACCTGGTCACTGACCCAGAACCAGAAATCCAGAGTGCAGGTGTAGCGCAGACCCATCCAGACATGATCAGTCGATGAGTTCTTGACTTTTTCCTGGATCCATTTCTGTTCATCCATGTTGGTGATGGTGACCAGGTCATGGTGATGATCTCTGCAGTAGTACAAGGCGTCCTCCCAGTTCATCAATTCTTTGACCAGGATAAATTCATCTGTCATAGGAGTTATCAACATAAACACATCACTTATTAGTTCATGTTATTATTCAGAAATCATGGGTATTGACCTTATTTTGTAATGTAATTTCTATCCCAACAAAATATGTTTAGGATTTATTTTTCCAGAAAGCTTTGGTTGAGAAAGAAAGTAAATATCTGTATCAACTTAAAATAAATTCTTTAAATTAAATTAAATTAAATACACAAACAATGCAAAGTTTAATAAATAACTACATAATCTGTTTTTAAATACAGTAGTAATGGTAAGTGTGGATCATTTAGTTTTAATTAGTAACTTACTATCATGACCAATTTACCATCTCACCATCATAACAGATGAAGGGTTTTCTTTCAGCACAGTTCTCATTTTTCCATCTGCCTCCATCATCAAACACAATCATGGCACATTGACCACTGTTGTACTGCACATTGGTAAACTTCAGATTCCAGTGTCTGAAAGAGAAACTGCTTCCATCTGACCACCTCCAGGTGTCTCTGAACAGACCAATGTATAGGTATTTGAACTCAGAGTTCATCACTTTCTTCAGTTCTTCATCCTGTAGCTGCTCCGTTCCACTGATCAGGTCTGTGTGTTTCTCTCTGCAGTAACTCTGAGCTTTTAGCCAGGTCTTCTGCTCTCTAATCAAGTGATATTTCTGTGAATTACTTTCTGTGGAGTGAACAGAGAAACACGTCACATTTACTTTGCATTATTTTCCAGTTTGGTGAAAATTATGCAAAACCACCAAAATAGTACAGCTTGGGTTTACAGAAAAACACACCAATATTCTTACCATCATAACAGAGGAAGAATCTTTTATGATTGCAACCTGTATCTGCCCATTTCACACTTTCATACACAAAAACACAATTCTCAGATTCTTGATTCCCTTCATCGGTTGGTTCTCCTTTGTCCCAGTTTGTCTCATTTTCATTGAACTCCACTCCAGGCAGAGACCAGAACCAAGTTCTGTTACCATCTGTTGGATCATACAGACCAATCCAAGCTTCACTCTGATGTCCAGCTGAGATGTTGATGAGTCTCTCCATGTCCGTCATGTTAGTCACTGTGACCAGGTCAGTGTGTTTCTCTCTGCAGTACTGCTGAGCTTCAGTCCAGGTCTTATTCTCATTAATGTAGTGAAACTCATAGAGCTGACAGTCAATGAAACAACACTGAGCTGTAGACAATAAACACATTTCAGTATGAACTAAACAGTAGTGGCAGTTTAACCAGCACATGCATTACAATTACTACAGTTTTATTTTATGTTTAATTCTTTTACTTTCTATGTGAATATTGAATAGACAGCTGGTTTCTAAATCAGACTTTAACAGAAACCAGAGAGTCTAGTTGTGTTTCAGATCAACTTACCCATCAGGAAGAGCAGAATCAGACTCCACTGCATCTTTGCTGTCAGATGAATTATTTTCCTCCAGCAGTTTGTCTCTGTTGGATGAAGAAGATTTAAAGAGTGAAAAGCTGCAGCTCTCCCTCCACTGGACAGAGAAACAATGAGAGCAGAGAGACCAAGACAGACAGAGAAACACTCAACTCAACTTTTCAGTTCATATAAATAGAAATAAAAAATATAAACATGTTCAGAGAATTTGGACGTATCTGAAACTTACATCTGGATCCTTGTTTCCTCAGTATGTGGGATGTTTTCTCTCAATGTTCAGCTGAAAAGCTTCCTCATTCGACACTGATGTGTTTCTATAACAGCTCTTTAAACAGCAGATATATTTGAATATGTAAACATTCAAACCAGCTGACAGTCATTTTTATTACATCTATTCATTAACCAGGTGGAGAAAGAAAGACAGTCAACCTTTCATCCCAGGATGAGATCACTTTAGTTGGGTCACATTCATGGTAAAAAGTGTAAAATTACTGAATATTTACCATTTTAAAAATAGATGATTTTACATTCAGTCTTTATCTTGACCTCTTTTCTCCTCCTTTCATCTCTAAACTCCATGTATGGATTTAGATTCTTCCTTCATAAAACAAGTTCTGATGATGTTCTTTTGCTTGAAGGCTTAGAGTGACACAAATAAAAGACAATAATTTATCCTATGTTAACAATCTCCTGTTATTACTGGATTTTATTGCTGAATTCAAAATAAAATTGAAATTTGAATCAGGTGTGTGGAAAATCTCTTTCTTTTAACTGTTACTTTTTATTTCCTGTACAGAACATCGTGACATAATTTACATTTATTTTTTGGATCAGAACAGTGAATATTTGTCGCATTACTGCGATTTATGGCAGTGAAAGTAACCTGGAATTAGTGCAGTAGCTAAATTTCATCCATTATCCTGAAGCAGGTAATTTCAGAAAGAGAATAAAAAATTGATTGAAACCTCAAACAATTCACAAAACACAGAAAAGAAACAACATAAAGGCAGGATACAAAGAACTCAACAATGAGGAATGGAGGACATTATTAATGCGTACATAACTGGTTTGTTTTTAACCGTAGCTTGAGGTTTTTATTTTTTAACTACAGTTGTCACTGTTTCTGTCATGTGATGGTAATCAGTTCTATGAACATTGTCCTCCGTTTGGCTAAACCTCCATACTCTGGTTTTTATTCTATTATCACTTTTCTGGAAATAAAAAAAGAAAAATCATTCAATGTTGGCACATCAAACACTTTTAAAACCAAAACAATAGTCATGGTGTTTAACATTGATGAAAACAACAGAAGCAATTCTGCATGATGTCTGTTGTGTAAACATATAAGATTAAACTCTTCAGATTGTAAACTATCTTAATATTAACTAATTCAAGCTGAATTAGTTAATATTTCATTTTTATAGAGTTAATTCACAATAAACGTCTCCACAGAAAATCCTTTAAATTCAATCATGCATACATTTCAATTGATCCCAGTTATCAATCAGTGCATTAAGATCAATTAATTATTCATAGTGGACTCAGGATTATATTGTCGACTAACTGAATAACTTTCATCATTCTGAGGATTTGTTTACTTCTATAACAATCATATGATTTTTCTACATCAAGTAAAGTAACTATTTCTAAGATCTTTACAGAAGATCACATCACAAAAAATACTTTTTAACTCTTTTATTATCAGTAAAAAAAACACATTTCATAAATTTTTTGATCATCACAAGCTTGAATTTTTTATCCTGATCTGACTTAGAAACAAACCACATGAATTCTGCAGAAATTGACCAGAAAATTAGTTTTGCAATTCCTTATAGTATATATTTATACATACATACATACATATATATATATATTTATACATACATACATACATACATATATATATATTTATACATACATACATACATACATACATATATATATATATAAATAAAACTCTTATATAAAAGAACAAAGAAAAACTGACTTTGTCTCATCCTTCGCCTCTGCATCACTAAAAGAATCTATATTTGGATTTCAGGACAGAGAGAGTATTGTATCTGCTACATAAACATTTATGATTCCTGTGAAAGGATCTGAGAATGCAAATTATTCTGAGTAAATAGCAGCAGGCGGGGAACTGTGTTCATCTGCAAAGGAATCATATCAATCAATGTATGAACAACTAAAGTGTAACAACTTGCTACATGTCAGAATTAGTCAAATATTCAGAGCTCCAATATGAATCAGCAAATCACCAATTCAGTTCAATGTAAATGAAAATTAAATATTGTAATATCCACTAAAGTATCTTGTAGTTGGTGGATGTTGTTGCTGTGGGCAGGAAGGATCATCTCCAGTATTAATCTAATTCTAAAGACATGTTGCCATCATGACATGCTAACATCTAAATATTCCAATATTCCACAACCACAAGTTTTGAATGAGACCATAAGTTGTATTAATGAACTGGTAAATTAATCTCCTCTGCCTCTTCAGCTGCTTCCTTGTAAATATCTCTGGCTGGTTGGACAGAAAGATGTTGGATTTGGGGATATGATTCTTACCCATTAGAATCTATGGAAGAACTTTCACCTTTCCTCTGCTTTGTTTACATAAAGTCTCATGAGATTTGAAGTTGTTGTACAGGTGATAGTAATTCACTATGTGAGCTTTTGAAATGATGATTAGTATTTCCCAGTAGTAGAAATAAAACCTCTTTGCCATGAAATCAGGAGAACCATGGCATGGAGGGAACTCTGTGTGGCTGTATTATAATTTTTTGCCGACTTCTGATTGCCTGCGTTTTAAACTAACTTTCCTCTGCTATGATGGTAAGTATTAAGTAAGTAATACTTAAAATATAAATTGTGAAAGTGATCTAATGAAGCTGTTTTCAGTTACGTAGTTGGCGCAATGTCTTGATAAATATTTTAAATGCAAGAAAGAGGTGAAAAAAAACCTAACCTACTGTAAATATTCCAAAATATCTGTTAACGTATCTGCAAACAAGCTTTTTGCTTTGAAAACTGAACTATGACAAACATTCTTTTGTTTACTACCTAGAAACTAATACAACCCACAAATACCACTGGATTAAAGAGAGGAAGACCTGATCAGTGGAACGAAGCAGCTACAGGATGAAGAAGTGAAGAATTAAGAATTTAATTAAATATATATATATATATATGACGAGTGTGGAGAGTAGGTTAATTATAATAGCTTAACTTTTATCACCTTAACATTTATTCTTGGCAGTTCAGAGTATTTTGGTTCAATTATCACAAAAATAAGGCCCATATAGATCTTCTGATAATCAGAAGTGCAGGTGTTTAAGTTAGAGCTAATCAATCACCACCAGTGATCTTGGATCACTTCCTATTGATCGCAAAATGGAAATTCAAGAACATAAATCTGCGACAGACAGAATGTTCCGTTTGGTGTTTTTACATTTTTTGTGTGGGAAATGTTTTTAGAGTTTTTTTAGTGTTAATTCCTGATGCACTTGAACGTAATCTTTGCTCTACGCTCCCAGGGCTGCTGTTTACTGGTTGCCATGGCAACAAGTCTGCGTATGACGTCACGCTGACAGACTGAGAGAAAAATAATACAATCTCCCATTGCTTCCAATCTGAACTGGGAAAAAATCTGGTGTCGTCCATCTAAATATTTGATATTTAATAAGATCAAAGAAATGTCTTTTAAGATGATCCATCGTTTTTATCCCTGCAAATTTTTCATTAAACGATACAAGAAAGACATTGACATGAACTGTTCATTCTGCCACCTCTATGAAGAAGATCAGTTATTCTGGTCGTGCTATTTCTCATGTATTTTCTGGCAAGATATTTGTATGTTTATTTCCCAAACAATTCTTGATGACTTTACTGATATAAATGTGTTGCGTTATGACCCGTCTAGGGTGGTCAGGTCATAACACGAAAGATCCCTCTTCTCCCCATCCCAAACAGCCAACACACACCAAACTAAACTTTTTACAATGATATTTATTATTAAAAAGATGTACCTTTGGGTTTAGATGTAACCAAGTGAAGCATATGACTTCAGAATGAGACTTGTACCAAAAACAACAAACAAAAGAAACTATCTGAGAATTGATCAACTTACCTAATGGAAAAGAAATAAACCAAATGAGAATAACTTACCTCCTTAACTAAGAAAAAACAGGAAAGAACTAATGGCAACATAAATGGCAGCTCATTCCTACGGCTTCAAACTGAACAGGTAAAGAAACAAACAATCAGTGCAGCTGCTGAGATGAGGAGAGGAGGGGCTGTCAGGAAGTTCACGTCAGCAGCCTTTATGCACGTCACCTCCAGGAGCCCACCAATCAGAACGTCCCCCGTCGTCTTCAAAACACCAGTCATAGGCCAGCACCTGCACACTCATTTATCCAATTAAATTTAATGACGCCAGTCGTAACAGTTGTTTTGATTCTTCTCTTATCCCACCAATAAAACAAAACATTTTTATATCATCAATCTACTTTTATTAGTCGCCAAATATCATAGACATAAGTCTAGATTCTCAAATCAGAAACCTCGCTTGATGTTTGAATTCCTTTTGTTTGAGGGAATTCAAACAAAAGGATTGTTTGAATTCCTTTAAAGAGGAATTCAAACTATATATTAAATCTCTCCAGTATTCAAAAAATAGAAAAGCCATTAAGACAATGGATATGTGCTCTCACTTTAATATTGTTTTGAGTTAACTTTTAATTTATTTATTTGCTTTTGATTTGCTTGTGCTTGCTATATAAGAGCCTGGCATTATTGTCTTGTCTGTTTTGTTACTTATTTGTGTTGTTAATTTTGCTGTTTTGTAAACCCCTTTATTATCAATAAAAAAATAAATAAATAATAATAATACAATCTCCCGTTTTTCTACATTTTTCTCCAGGACAAATTGCATCATTTGTTCGTAGAGCCTGCCGATATTCAGAGCAATCATCAAATAGGATGAAATATTTAATAAAATATATAGCAGCCAAAGTTTGTCAAATTTTAAATCATGGCTCCTATTAAGTAAAATTAAATTATGGGCCTTTATGAAGAGAAATTTGTTTTGTTCTCTCTTGTTTCTGGAACTGACAAGAAACCAAACTATAGATTTAATTGCAGAAAGAATATATATTTTTCATATCCAAACATCATCATCTCAGCTTTAAGCCACATTTTATAGAATCCAGTAACTTCGATGGTCACTTTACACACCAACTGCTCCACCTTAACACCTCCCCACAGCCCTCTGCTCCTCTTCATCTCCACCAACTTGCAACACAAAGTTACACCTTTGAGTGAAACTGATAGAGCTGACAGGTGGTGAAGCAACATTCACCTATGAACATAAAATGTAATTCTGCATGTGTTAATAAAATTAACATAGCAACCAGGGTTTGTACAATAACTTGGTTCAAAAAGTCTTTTCTTGAGTGTTTTCATTCTACTTTCTCTGTGATGAAGTTGAATCTGTAATGTTCCAGAAACCAGAGAGTCTAGTTGTGTTTCAGATCAACTTACCCATCAGGAAGAGCAGAATCAGACTCCACTGCATCTTTGCTGTCAGATGAATTATTTTCCTCCAGCAGTTTGTCTCTGTTGGATGAAGAAGATTTAAACAGTGAAAAGCTGCAGCTCTCCCTCCACTGGACAGAGAAACAATGAGAGCAGAGAGACCAAGACAGACAGGAGACAGAGCAGACAGAAAAAATAGTGCAACTTTTCCTTAACTAAAATGTGCTGACATGAAAATAATGTAAGAATAGAATTAAAACAACATTCCTATGAAACTTACATTTATTTTCTTTGTCTCTCAGTGAATGGGTTCTCTTCTCTTGATGCTCTGCTGGAAACAGTCCCAGGTAAAATGTTTATATCCTACTTTCCCACATCTCTAAATAGCAGTTGAATTTTACCATTTCATATTTAAATATTCAAAGCAGAGCAGGAACATGTTCCACAAGGAAACCCTTTACAAACTATAAAGAGGAAGGAAAAATAATAATTACATGCAACAAAATCTAGCTTGGGAAAATAACCAGGAAAAACTTGACTGTCTTTTGTCAGCATCGCATCCTGAGATGTAACATCACTGTTTGTAGTTTTTCCCTTAGCGTTTCTGCTTACCTTTCTAATAATGTGTTACAGTTTTCAGAATAAACTGATCAATGTGTGAGAAAAGCAGCTCCAGTATAAAAGCTGATTTTCTTTTGCAGCTTAACATTTAATGTCTAGAGTTTCGAACAAGAAATCCAGGAATAACCAGTTTTGCTTCACATTGAATTTAGACAAATTGCTCATCTCTGTCAATTGAAAGTGTTAGTTTCTCCTCACTGTTTGATTACAACTATTATGTTTCTTTAATGTGATTCTGATGCAAGAACCAGCTTCTCAAAGATTAAGGTTTGGATTTATGATACATCTTTGCTAAATAAGCTTTAATTCATTTAAAGAGCGCTTATGGAATAGTTATTTATGTGTCGCGAGTGGAAAAGTGTGCAGAGAATAAAGTATGCATACAGGATGAAAAATTATAAGGGGAAAATTAACTTCCCTAATCCGAACCAGGAAGTTTTTTCCCCTTGTAGTTGCTGGAACACCAGAGGACATGATGTCAGAACAACCAATGCGCTCCTGTAATGCTGTCAAAAAACAGGGTTCGAAAGAGATACCTCTTCCATCTAATTGATATCACTTCTATTTAATTGATTTCACATTAAAACAGACAAGGGTACAAACCAAACTTGTCATTTTATTTTATAACTTTTATTGAGGAACAATACGCTGCCGATGGATAGCAGAGGTCAATCAAAGGACTGTCAGCCCTCAGAGTAATCGTGGATTTGCAGCGAACACTTTTTACAAGATAAGAAGATTAAAGTTCATATACTTCAATTCCCTTTTTGTCTTTCAAATTTGGACTCTATAGATATTATATAGACTTGTTTGAGTATTATGTTTTTTAAATAAACTTTTAAAAAGTCTTATTCTAATTTTTCATAATGATTTCTGTGTGCACAACATTTCAAATGTTTTAATGATTGCATTGGATATGCATATTTTTTTTAATTTAGCCTGGTGGATATCCTTACACTTTAGTGACCCTGAAATAATCTGTTCACTCTTTACAACATGGGAACAAATCAGCTTACCAGCAAGTTTGTTTTTGCTTGTTTTTTTAATATACTGCATTTATCATCATCATGGACAAAATTTATGTGAGTTTGGAAATATTTGCTCTTTATTTGCCAAAGTTACTGTCATGGACCAGGTTTGTTGCTTGTTATTTTGGTTAATTTTCTACACCTTTCTCAATTACGCCTTATTGCTCCAGCTGTTTTCCGTTTTCCTGATTACCTCCCTGTGTATATTTAAATTCACCTGTGCCTCCTTCAGTTGTTGGATTCTCTGTTGTGTTATCACAAGTTGTCTTCCACTAAGATCTTTTGCATACTTTGTGCTGCTGTTGCTCTTTATACCTTAAAGAGATACTTTTTTGAACTCACCTGGTCATCGCCGTTCGGCGTCCCTGACAGAAATCCTGGGGGGAACCAAACATTTCACCTGTCTGAAATAACTTGTTGCTCCCTCCATACCACGACAACTAATTAATTTACCAATAAGTCTATTTTTTCTTTTTCTAAATTTGCATATAAACCAAGGAGTGTGCCAACTTTTCAACATAGAAAGAAGTCTTTGCGGTCCATATCATCCACAAACCAATGTGCTGGTGGGAAAAATGAATGCCACCATTCAAAGGTGAGTACTATCTCTAATACGTGCATTCTTGAAAGAAAGATCACAAAACAAGCATACTTGCTTGTAAATTTTAATAGATCAGATCTACGTGTGACATATTAGACCTTTCATGTATCTCAAAGCTCTGAGTAAAGTTGTGGATGGTTGTCCAAATACCTGGGACGAATACTTGGATGTTGTCATGTTTGGGCCACGCACTAAGAAGCAAATAACTACGCAGCATTACCCTGACTTTCTGATGTTTGGAAGAGAGGCACGGTACCCTTCCGAAGCTCCAGAACACTACTTGTTAGAGGTATGGTCAATATTTCCATTTTTTCAACACACCACCAAGTAACACACCACACACTACAGGACGTTGTGAGATTGTCGTAAAGGGAAAATCGGGGCAAGAAAAAAAAAAAGGCTTAAGCAGGAACACCAACATGCAGAAGCACTATTAAATATGCATCTATAATTCATGATTGGTATAATTGTTTCTAAAAATAATTATACTTTATGTTTTCTTGTGTGCTTGCAGCACAGACTGGTGGCCATCTTGCTTGCCGTCCTTTCTGTTCTATTTCTTGTGTCTGTGTATGGCGACCCACGTGGGGTTGCGATGGCTCTTCTGCTTAATTATCATTGATGGATGTGTTCATGACATGGATACTTACCTGTTCTGACTGATTATTGTTGATTGATGTGTTTATGACATGGACACTTACCTGTTTCGGTAACTACCGGATGGTTGGCCAACTGTGATTGGCTCTTGTTTGAATACTGTTTCGGCGGTTGGGATTGGTCCCAGAGTGGCACTGGACGGGATCCTCTTCCTTCCAGGCGCCATTCTGCTTTATCTTCCTAGCGGACCAGACGCGTTTGCAATGACCAACACCTGATGAAGGATCTTTTATTTCCGAAACGTTGCGTAAGTTGGTCTGTTCATACTTACTTGTAAAATTAAAGTTCTCTGAACTTTGTTATAGGTTTGAGTGTGATATTTTAGCGTCACAGGAGTGATTGTTTTTAGTTCTATTTCCGTTTCTGCCCGTCCAACATTGGACATAGGTTTTTCCTTTTAAGTTTAATTTCAGTTTTTATTTTAGTTTTATCCCTTCTGGGTCTGCTTCAGGCATAGGCTTGCCATTTATTTATGTTGAGGACGAAGAGGACTCAGGACGGACGTGGGTGCTGCGCAGGCCGCGGGCCCCCCGGTTCCTCACCACCAATAATTCTCTGCCCCATGACTGGACTTCATGGAGCGGGGCCCACATTGGCGTCCTGAATCCTACGCCGACGTGGCCCGCAGGGACTGGAACCGCCGTCGGCCCAACGGCACCGCGCAGTGAACCTTGCACCGAGCCGTGAGCCTGCACCACTCCGTGAACCTGGAGTACCGCGCCTGGAGCCTGCAGGAGACCCTGCACTTCCCAACGCGGGGAGAGGGGGTAGAGCGCGGCCCGTGCCTCCACAGCCGGACAAGCGCCGCTCCGATGATCCGGTAAAGGTGAGGATCATCCACCCGGATGGTCAAAGTCATCCACCACCTCGCCAACGTGGAGTCAGATGAAACCGCCCACTATCCGCCCTCTCCGCAGTGTCTTATGGACCACCTGGCGGGGGTTATCGTCCCGGCCTTCCCCTCTCACAACACGGCCCTCTGGATCAGTGGGAAGCCAGACAGTGGATTTGTGGGTCATACGGCAAATACAATGCTGGCCCGACTGGTTTTACATGAACCAGTCGGGCCAAGCTGTCAGCTTCCTCACCCGACGGCTGGTGAGGAAGCCTTTCGCCCTGCTGAACCCAGGTGGAGCTCGGTCAGGGTCATGGTCCAAGACAATGACCCAACATGGACCTTGGGCCAGAGGACCAAAGCAGCCTTGGTCTGGATTGCCAGGCTGGACACCTTCTCACCTCTGAGACTGAACGAGCGGCGATCGCTTCGGCTTTGGGGGCAGTATGGCCTTTGTATTGTGCCTCTGTGGCCTTTGGCAACATGGGCGAAGATGGTCTTTTGACCATTTTCGCATTTCTTCCTTCTTCTCAGTATTTTTAGAGTGAATTATCTGATCTGGTGTAAAGTGGACACTGCAAAACTTTGCTGTGTGGCACTACGTTGAACTTGTTGCGACAAATATTCATGAACCACCATCTTCTTAATTCAGCATTGCTTGGAATGTTATATTAACTTGGAAACTTAAAAGCCCATTGTATTTTGAAGATGCTGTGACTTTCCTAGCAGTGAAAGTTGTTCAAAGTTGCTGTCAAGATTCTGCTTAGGTTTGATTTTTACTGTGCATCCAAACTTGAAAAGGACAGTCTCTTCTGTGAAATATAACTGGTATTCACTCAGGGAGTCTTCATTTTACTTAGTCCATCTTTATTTTAAAAATGGTCACCATAATTTTTAGCCTCCAACCATACAGGTGAAAACCCTAAAAAAAAAAAAAAACATCTAATTACATTGTGAAATCAACAAGACAAATGCACTGTGAAAATACCAAAATCATTTTCCACCGATTTAAATAATTTAATCCTACAGTATAATAAATAAGTTATTTATTTATATATATATATATATAGTAAATTTAAATAGCAATTAATTAGCATTTTTTATCAACATTTACTTTCATAGTCAAACATTTTTTTTCTTTTTTTCACTTTCTATTTCAACCAATAATCAAGTGTATTTTTTTTTATAATATTAAAACTATTGTTGAGGAAAAATGATTATTTTAGTGTTTCATACAGTTAATCCTATGATATGTGTAAAAGGTATATTGAACATTCTCATTTAGAACAACTATGTGTTAATGAGTTAAAGGGAACTCTCCCTCAGGCTCCTCTTCTGTTATCAGGCAGGATCAGGAGGTCATAAAACTGGCATTTCTGTGAGCCAGTATCACTTCACCCTGGGGGAGAGAGGTTTTGTTGGGTTCACGAAAGTTTAAAGTCTTTCAGAAATAACATCTGGGATCGTGTTAAAAACTAAATAGAACA
>CAEFZY010004508.1:0-16070 GCA_903066815.1 Brachyrhaphis roseni | reverse complement strand
ATATTTGCCGCATGTCTTCCCCCCTCTCCTTACCCCCTTCCTGTCAGCCTACTGTCAAATAAGGGACACTAGAGCCCGCAAAAAGCCCCCTGGTGGGGAAACAAAAAAAAAAAAAAAAAAACTTAATTAAACCGTCATACCTTGTTCACCCTTCCTTCCACCACCGGGCTGTGGTGTCTGTGTCTGCCCTCCGTTGACCCGAGTGTCAAGGGTCCCGTGAGGACCCTGGTTGCAGTCTTCCCCTGAGTAACCATGGCAACATTTCCACTCCATTTCCGTCACCATCTTGTACGCTACCTTGTACCTCGGCCTCCTGTAGGTCCGGTAACTGGAGATCACAGAAAAATAAGTAATTATTCATCAGACTTTTTCTTGAAAGTAACTTCGTGTGTTCTTTGTGCGATCCAACACAAAGATGTGTTGCTGTCCACTGGTTTTGACTGGAGCAAACATTTCGTTCTTCCAACACTTCCCGATTTAGAGACTGGGTAGAGAGATGGAATATTACAGAACCCAGCAAAAGTCACAAATTTGGTTTAATTTCCGAGTCATTTCATGGGATACACCAATGAAAAGCTAGTCTGAAGGAGCTGAGTGCGGGAGGGCTGCTCTTTGAGGCAGAAGCAAGGAAGCTTGGAAATTGGGGAGCTGTGTCTCGAAGGTGGGGCTAGGTTACCATGGAGATTTAAGGATTTTTCAAACATGTGAAAGAATAAACTCCAGGTTTTTGATTAGGAAATAACATTATATCATGATGTAAAGCTCAAAAAATGTGGATTTCACATAATACTGTCAATTTAAAGAATAACTCAAAAGACCCTCGCTTGAGTTGATGGCCGGAGGAAGAAGATTGGAGAGACTTGCTGAGTCGGGCTTGGAACCCGTTTCTAATTGCTTGAAGTTCTGGTATATTTTGAGACTGCAAATGTATTGCCCTGTTTTTATGTTCAATTTATAATTCGATATCACTGGGATCCCGGTATCCTAATCAGTAAGCCGTAAGTGTTCCTGAACATTCAGCCGACGGACAGGATGATCTCTGCTGGTGGAGCTTAAAATGTTCTTCCTGCCTCTTTTATTTCTCAACGAGTTTCCAACAGAAATCCACTGCGTTTATCTCACACTAAATCAGAGTTACTGGCTCATAAATGGTCTCCAAAAATATGTAAAATGTTTTATTTGGAACTCGCTGCTGCAGTTTTCCCATGAACGTGTCCTTCAACTACACGCTTGAAGAGTCTCCCTGTTGCAGTCAAAGTACCATAAATAGAACAGATTTAGCCAGAAATATCAATACATGATGCAAGCAGCATTAGAGGCCTACTGGCCAGGGCACACTGCACTTTTATCCTCTTTTTGTATCAGTCCATAAACAGGCTTGTAGATTGCAAAGGCTGCTTTAACAAGGTGACAGAAAGGTCAGCTGACGGAAAATAAATCATTGTGAGGAGGAGAGTAGAAAGAGTCTTATGGAGCTGAAGGAAGAGAGAGAAAGAAGCCAGAGGAGAGCCAGGGTCTGAAGAAGAGATTGTCTTTAAGAAGAAAGACTAGATTGTGGTGCCTGGAGCCCCTTCTGGCTTCATTCTTAGCATAGTCCGGGTTTACGCCGAGGCCCCTGGCAGGCCTGGGGATCAAACGGCCGGGCCAAGGTCGAAACAGAGGGAGAACTTCAAAAGAGGAGAAACACAGACAGTGTTTGAGTAACGGTTTCATGCGAGAGCAACATCCACATTTGGAAAAATCGCTTACAGAGTCCTGTTAATAGCATATTTCTGGTGGTGGATTTGCGGTTTTAGGAGCGAATTAGGAGACAGACCTCCAAGTCTCTGCACTGCAACATGATCCTCGGATGCCTGTGTGGTTTTTCTTATATCTTCTCCTATTACTCCATCTTTGCACTATGGATTCAATGACCCACTTCTTTCACTTCTGACACACCAACACAAATATCTGAGGCTTAGCACACTGAAATGCACCAATAACCTCACAAGTTTGGTCAAACATGTAAAAACAACACAAATGTAATTTGTTCAGTAATTGCAATTAGAAGTATAACAGCCAACGTAAAATAAATAATAAAGAAATTATAACTGACAATAGCAATAGGTTGACCAGCGCGGTCAAACATGTAAAAGATAAACTGCAACAAACCTTCTTTCAAATGACTCTGCTGGGTCATTTGAAAGAAGTAAAGCTGAAAAACCTTGTAATAACTTTTGCTTCCAAACACTTCCAAATTAAAGCCATATATTGATAATGGCATGACAAAACAAGTTTGGGCTCTTAAAGACCAGTAAACTGTCATTTTGGGATAAACCAGTCACGCCGTAGTATTGCTTATGCTGGTCTGGAACCAAGATGATTCTCATTTACTGGATTCCTTGTTGAAACATCCACTTGAAAAAATTTCCTCTTTGATGTCTCCTTTCAAACCGATCCATGATCCCATGTATGTGAAAGATAAACCCAACACAATGGCATGAGAACATCATATGGGTATCATAAGACCCAAGCCACCATGCTACTATACCATGAATGAAAATCTTTTGTCTGAGAACATTTGAGAACAGCTGAGGGAAATAAGTTTTTCTAGACAGGAAACCGATGGATGAAGAGAGGATGTAAATTCAGAGGACAGGAAGTTAGCAGGACAAGGATGAATACTGATGCTAACGTTATAGTTAGAGAAGGGGGAAACCAGAGGACATGAAAAGGCAGTAGATACTCACGGGACCCGGGGACATTGGCCCCATGTACAGCGCTGATAGTCTGGTTTGACGTACGTCTCCACCCCGTCCTCCATAACGCAGCTCACTGTCCTCGTCACCACGTAAGCACACCAGTTCCTGTTAGACAAAGAACAAAATGCGGTTCAGACCGCGGCGCAAAATCTGCTGCACACTTAGAATCCACCCTGACTTTGTTCTATGGATAAAAAAAAAAAGAATAAATCAAGACTAATCTATTGCACTAGTTGATTGTGAGGCCCAACTATAACTTTGAGATGAATATCTCAAACCCTGGACTCGGCTGTTATTCTGCACTCCAGAAATGGGTGCAGATGTCAGATCAGTTCAGGATAACTGCGGTTTCAAACAAACACTGCCATTGTGTTCTCCATCCAATGCTGCCCAGCCCCCACTGAATCTCATACACAGCCTACCATATCATTGTTGTGTTTGGACTGCTATCTTTAAAAAGAAAAGAAAAAGAAAACTCACTCGAGCAAACTCCCAACGTCTTGCCTTCAAGCAAATACCTTCCCCAGTTAAAGCGCATTATGAAAAGGTTTTCCTTCTGTGACAAAACAATAGATCCAACCAGATGAACATAAGGAAATGGTAGAAAGAAGCAAGTGTGACTTTAGTCTGTAGAGAACTTTATCCTTGTCTTTCTTTTCCGTCTAAGTGTTGGACTCAACAGACTTAGACAATGTCACAAATTTGAGGAAGCTTTCATTTAACTCATTTTCAAAGAACAGCAGTAGTTTGGAAATGAACCTACTAGCCAAAACATTATGACTATCTGCCTAAAAGTGCCAGTCTCTTCTGAGCTGCCAATACCTTGACTGGACAAAATTCCTGAACATTTGCGGTGGTTTCCGACATCAATACGTTAGCAGCAGATCCTTCTGCAAGACAGATTTGAGACCAAAGCAACAGACTGAAGACTTCAGTCACACTGTTTTTGGTAGAAAGAGAGAAAAGAAAAACGAGAAATCGTTCAATTGGAAATTATTGAGCTCGTTTTAATTCATCATGTAATTAATTGATTAATTGATTTATTGCTTATTGCGACAGGCCTACTCCTACCTAGGCCTACTAATTGATGGAATTAACAGTAAAAGTTGCCAGCCATCACCCAATAAAGCAGTTGGTTGCCATGGGGACATTGGACACATGCTAGCCAAGAAATAACGCTGATTACATTTTGAGGAAATATTTATTTTGTCTGGGACTTCTGCCATCTTCTTCTTTCTATGTAATATGTCATTTTAAGATGCACTAAAAGCCTCTGTCTGCTGCCACTTTTCCCACTCTTACATGAAGATGTAATATGGCTACGAACGACAAGTTAAAATATTTAACCACCTTTCTGTCTATCAGTAGACAATACCTCCCCTTAAGTGAAGACAGTCAAATAACATGTTAAACTAACATCAAATATCCCCTACAACATGATCCAACCCAAAACATTTCTGAAACACTCCCACATTCTCCAGCCGCCTGCAGGGTACTTCATGTGTCCTCGTCCCCCTTCCCTCCTCTGACCTCTGGAGATGCATTTCCCGATAACAGCAGCAGAACTATTTAAAACACAGACGCAATTCAGTCATTTTCAATACTTCCCAGAATCCCCGTGTTGGTATTTCTATGTTGGTATTATGGCTAATTAGTGTCAGTCTGAGCTGCTCTTTTGGAGAACAGCCGGCGCATAGAAGTACTTTGTTCATCCTGGAAAGTCAATCAGCAGCTTTCATCAAAGCGTCTTCTAGTGTGCCAGCGCGTCTCTGTCTGTTTTCTTCTGTCTTTTGCTTTATATCCTCTTTGGATCAGCTGTATTCTGGCTATTTTTCTTTTTTTACATCTTTCTTACAATTTGTCACGTTACAAAATACAAATTTCAATTTATTTCGATGGATTTCATGTAAAAGACCAAATAAAAAAAGGGTTTCATGTTTTTTTTTTTTAATTCAGAAAGATTCACCTTCCATCATGACTTCAAACTCACGTCATCACAAAACTGGAATGGTTTTAGATCAAAGCATATATGTGTTTTAGGACGGCCCAGTCAAAGTCCAGACTAAATGAGACTATATGGCGAGCCTTAAAATGGATGTTCAGTTTGTTCCAGTTTTGTAAAGAACAATAGGTGAAGCTTTCAATATCTAGATAGAAAGACATTTACAGTGATTCTGCAGGTTTCAACAACTCAAATGTAAGATTTCTTAAGACCCTTTAAGACCATTATGAATGAAATTTAAGACCTGTATTATAGCAGAAATGTACAGATGAGATGGATTTTGCCACATTCTTAAAGTTAGTTGAAGACATTGATTACAGTTGATCTTAATCTTTTCGCTATCTGTCATCACAGCTGCATCTGCTGCTCTATTCTTTCCTTAATCTCCTCTTTCTCAGCTGTATTTTCCTTGACAGAAGCAACTTTGTTGGAATAAAATTCTTCAATAGCTTAATGCGATGTTTAAAATCCACAAAACCTCCAACTGCAAAGTTTATGTCGTATCATCATATGGGTTGGCAAGAGAAGTGACGTCATCCAGCCAACTGCTGATAAATTTGCATAACAGAAGCTGCTAATGTAACCTTGCTAGCTAGCAAGGTTACATTAGCACCTAGTTAGCGTTGAGATGTCTGCACATGACTCAAACTTTAACTTCACAGAAACGTGCCGCAAGAAAAGAATCTACCTGAATGTAAAGGATTAAACAGCCCTGCCATGGCAACATTTAAGACGAGTGATTAGCATATTTAAGGCCAACTTACACTTTTATCTTGAACAAATTTAAAACATTTTAGAGCCATAATTTTAGATACATGAAATGAAGACTTTTTAAGGATGCGCGGACGCCCTGCATTTAGCTGTAATTTTAGTAAAATTAGGTTCTACAAAGATTTTGTGACAACCTGTGAAAACAATCTAAGAGATACACATGGTTTTACCCAGCACTGTATGCGTTTTATTTAATCAGCTCCTGTTTTTCCCCATACCTGTTTCCTTTCAGGACATTACTGTTTATGATGTGCTTCATCTTTCCTCATGTTTTACTTCTCCCAGTCTGAGAGGAGAGTGTGGTGGTCCCTTTCTAGGACCACCACCTTCTCCACTCCTTCATACCAGAGCCGGTCTGCCTGACAGAAGAGGTTATTACGTTTTGATCTCCCAGAGCCACACAGCCCCACTCCTCATGACCTCCATGTAATGAACGTGGGAAAGTGAACATGACTAATTAGCTGTCAGCAATCCACCTCACTGCTTTTTGTCCTTTTAACCGAGCAGGTACAATGACCTTATTGTTTACATGTTAGTGTATGTGTAAAATAAATATTATTAATGAAACGCTATAGGTGAGAGTCAATGGTTACTGTCAAAAGAAAGGTAAGTTTAGTTTTTCAGAGCACTGGATGTTAGAAATATGAGCCAAACTGAAATACATTGCTGTTAATAAAGGTATTTCTGTCATGCTATTAGGAACATGAGTAACACAACACATTGATAATAAAATTGTTTCAATGTGAGCAACATTTCTTTTAATCATATAGATCTCCAGGCAATACAATAGTTATACAAAAATCCAAATTTTTCAAACGTATTTTCTATCTTTACTTTTATTTTTTAATATTGACAGCATAAATCTGAAATATTTACATGTTTTTTTTTCCTCTCCAGAACATGAACAGAACAAACACGCTGTTCACGTAAAGACCTTAGAAACCTCGGTTTCTAAGGTCTAAAGCCAGCCCAAGGTTCAGGTTATCAAGAGTTTTGTCAAATGTTTCTACAATAAAAATCTACAACTGGAATTTAAAATGATTCTTCCACTGTAGTCATCAGTGCATCCACGACGAACCATCACACCATGGAAACATCGGTTTAGCTCCAGACCAACAGCAGAAAAAAAAACAACCGAGTGCCCAGACTGCTCTGCAACAGGTCCGGAGCCAGACTACGTGATGGAATTGCAAAGCGCCCTTTGCAATTCTCCTTTCTACTTTTCTGACGGTAGCGTCAGGGGGAGCAATCCTTCAGAGCCACATGTGCTTTCTTTTAGGAAAACATTTTTCCAAAGATGCACTTCTCTCCAGTTGGCACCCCAAACTTACCATAATAGCTTTTCTGTCTTTTCTGTAAACCTTACATGGTCTAAATCTAAAAATAAATAAATAAAGAGGATTTCGTTTTGGAGAATCAAGACCTGTCACATCTTTGAAGTATGCATGTTGCTCTTTTATGCAGACCTGTTCTGAATAATGCTTGTGTATTGGGATTAAAGGTGTGGAATTCGCAGTGTCCTGCTGCATCAGGACCAGGTGTGTTACTTTGACTTTGTTGTGTGTTAAAGTCGCTCATTTTGTCCAAAATGTAAAAAAAAAAAATCTATGTTTTATTTGTTAATCAAATTGTGTATGAAGGTATTATTGCCCATTATAATACTTCCATAGTTTGAGACAAGGTGGAACTCACTGAATATAGTGGTATACAGGGGCAGGTACTGACAACGGTGTTTATGTCACACAGGTCACAGGTCATGATGGCTTCAGGACAGTAGAGCATATGAATTAGACCTGAGGTCACGATTCTGTAAAATACCTCCCTAAATAAAACACTGTTATACTCTGAATCCCCCTGCTTTTGTTTAAAACACAAATACATTGAAAGACTTTGTAGAGAAGGCCTTTCCAATGAAAACTGTGCTCATCTGGTACATTCACAGCATATCATATTGCTGCAAGCTGAAAGACACTGAGTCGAGCTCAGACTGCAGCCAGAATCAGCTCCAGCATAAGTGAATGTCATTTGGCTAAAATATTCTAACACTTATCTAAACAGTTCTAGAAATTTTTATTTTATTTTTTTTGTATTTGTGGTTTGTGCTGAGATCCAGTATTACATTCTTGCTTTGGTTTTCTGTGGTTTTTAGCTATTTAGTTGCTTCTTTTTTGTTTAAATCAGAACTGTTCTGGGTAAAACAAAATCAGAAGAGCTCTAACTCTACCATGCCGTGTGGGTTTGTCCATTTATCCAGCTTTGGTCTCTGTTTATTATACAGTGCATGTTGGAGAGCAGATTATCTAACATCACCATCAGGAGCTGAATAAACAGACAGAAGAGAAAACATGACAAAAACAAAACAGTTCAGACGTTTCCTCATGTGGTCCAACTGGGTTGTTTTTGACACGGTGATTCAGTGAAACCTCTGTCCAGTATACTATCAACACTCGCAGAGTCCCAGATAAAGCTGGCGACTCACACGCCCTTATCTAATCTGATGGAGAGCAGCCGCTGCTCTTACACAAACAAACAATCTGTCTTTTTTTCCCGCTTCTGACCAAACAGATTCGCTTCATCCACGTTACAAACTGGCTCCGTTTTCGCAGCTTCCGCACACGCTGTCCGTGTCACACAGCCAGCCAGGTCTTTTTCCATCGTTTCATCCCAAAACTCTGTGAGAGAAGTCTTTGTGTTCGTCAGAGCAGGACCAAGTGAGAGCCTAAAGCGCAATTAAGTGCAAGTGGGTGTTAGCGTTGGGCAGCTCAACTGGTTGGGCGGGCGGTTCACATGAAATGGGCTGAAAGTCCTTCCTGTCACTCTCTGTGCTTGAATAAAGGTCACAGGAGCCTTTAAAAATCCCAACGGACCCCGGCCCCTCCCCCCCAAAAACAACACAATAGGTTTGTTTGTGCGTGTTCCTGCACGCACGCTTTCTGCTGCATGGGTGCTGCCTTTAACTGGCCTTTTTCTTGTTTTCTTCAGTTGTTTTTTGTTTGCTTCAGTGTGCCATAAATCTATAAAAACTGAGAAAATGTTCCTATAGAAAGTTCATTAACTTGCCTTCAGAATCTTTCCATCATTTTAATCCCCACAAACCACATCCGCAGATAATGACAATAACAAGAAATCAACATAAAAATGGCCATGAAGCTTTGTAATTTATAAAAGCAAACAACATCCATGAACGTTCCTCTCTTTAATCATAAGGTTTCTTCCAAGGTGTAATAAAGGAGGGAAACATGAATAAACACACAAAAATAATTTGTTTCAGTTATTCCTATTTTCCAACATGGCCAAAAAAATCTGAGGCACTTTGGTTTAGCTGGTTATCAAATTATGTCGGCGACATTAAGAAGAGGGTTGTTCCTACACAAATAAAACACAAGACAGAAGTGAAATAGTGTGAAAGAGGAGCTACACCTGTTTCACCAGAGGAAACCACATGCTGACAGCAACTGATTTTTTTTTGCAAGACAGACTAAACTTTGACTGAAAGTATCCAGGTGTTTTATCAACCCGGGATCTTGTGCCAAGAAGTCATTATAACCCTGTTCCATGATATACAAATTAAGCAACTTCTTAATCATAGAGTTTCAACTTCTTTTTACCTTGTAGCTGTAGTTTTTTAAGAAAACAGTGTAGCTTTAACTATCATTATGGGTTCTGGATATGTAACGGTGCGCTTTAGGCTATAAACTGAGTGATTATATACTGTTTTCTTGTAAGAAAGGAAGTAGTTCTTGACCGTTGCATCAGCTAACAGAGAGCTAACTCGTAACATTGGGCTACACAAGCCTTTACATTAAATTTGTTATGTGGATTATTTTACACTGAACTGAGATTCTTTACCAAACAGTTTAGTGTCATCAACATAGCATGAGAAGTACAGTTTATGGACTAATCAACAGTTTTTTCCAAAGCTTTGCACAAGTCTCTTTTACTTCTTTCTTGTGAAATGAAAAACACTTATGGCATCGTCCTGTCTCATCTCGTCTTGAAATGTACACGATCCTAAGTAAGCAACCACAATTGGCACGAAACAGAAATATGAGCGGGAAACATGGCGACTCAGACAAGTTGGCCTGTCTTCATTACAGCAAGTCCAAACGTCTAGCAGTGAGCCGGCCGCTGTCGAGTTTTAATTTTATTTACACAGCCATAACTCACCATGAGTGGAAACGTTGCACCTGCCTGGGCATTGCTTTATCCCCCAATAAATTTCACTTCTTATTAAACGTCAGACGCTTCAGAGCCGAGCAGGAAGTCGCAGTCTGACATCTCGACCCACACATGCTGGGTTCGTTTCACTCAACAGCATCTCTGCTTGAGCCCTACAGGGAAGAAGGACTGAGGAGTAAAAGAGGAATATTCTGTTGGAAAAGTGACACAGAGAGTATGTGGGAGGAAGAGGGAAAAAAAAAAGAGGGCTGAGGTTCAATGATTTAACAAAGCAATCACCTGGCAGTGCCTATTGAGGGAGCTTTTCATTAAGCTTTTAAGGAAAGTCCCAGACACAGACCTGGGGAAGGGGACTATCTCGTCGTTTGAACTGCAACCCACTCAGGTCAAGCACCCCTACGACGCTCTTGTAAAGACATACAAAACCAAAGGTACACATATTGTCACAGACGACAGCGTACACACTTGAGTGAACTCGCTCCTGCCTGAGTGATCACACTCCAAGAGACAAACAGCCAGAGAGGCCGAGTGCCGACTTTTCCTGCTCCAAAATCAAGGGACAGGAGGTCTGTGTAAACCCTCTCTGATTGTTTAGCCTGACGGTCAAGAAGATATAAACAGAAGGTCTCTGATACAGCTGTTGGGTTCAGTATTACTCCTCAGATATGAAGTGTTGACATCTCAAGAGATTTTTTTTTTAGGTGCTTCGCTTTAAGCCATTTATGGAAGCATTTGTTTGAGTCGGGACAAAGCCTTAAAATAACAGCCACCCTAAAAGACCCTCAGCTAGCTAAACTTTACTATCCTCTCTGAAGCCTGGCTCCTCATGCTGTTCCATTTAGGCTTTAAGAGGAGGTTTATAGTTTCAATTGTTCTGTTATAGGGTGGGATTTGATAACTGTTGGGAGGCAGTCCAAGCCTCCGCAGCCCACTCAAAGTTTATTTAAACATAAAAAAGCTTTTGAATGCCGTGAATGCTGGAAGATATGCTAATTAGGTGACAATGGTGGAGCCTGGAATGCATTCCCTTTCCCACAGCATTGCCAAAAGCAAGGAGTTTCTGTACTAAACTAATTAACAGCATGTAAAAATCACACATAGATTGTAAGTGCATAAGAAAAGGAAAATCCTGTTATGCTTTTATTTCCTGATTACACATTGGTACCTTTCGATGGAGTGTAACTGTGTGAATGTGTGACAATGCTCTTTGAATTGCAGGAAATAAATAGCTAAGCAATGTACAATAGATGTTTCTGAAGACATAAACCATGCAGATGTGAGGCTATCTGGATATTGAGAGAGCTGATGGACCAGAAAGAGTGTAGAGTCTCTAAAGGGGTTTTCACATTAAAGCAGTTCAGTCTGCTTTAGAGGGACTTATATCGTTTGGACTGACGCAAAAGCTCATCTAAACTCTGGTATGGACCAAGAAGGCAAGACCCGGTCTTGCAAGTGGAATCCGGTTCAGTTCGCTGGAAGTAACTGGGCCATTAAGCAACCCAAAAGAGGTCAACTAAAGTGAGGAAGTGAAACTGTTAAATTGTTGCTATTGACACTATGCAACTATGTCACTTATTCACACGAGACTAAGAAACTAAGATTGTTTTTCCAAGTTGTTTTTTTCCCCCAACATAGCTGTAGCTTCTACTTGTTCAAGTCAAGCTAGTTTGTTTGTGGAAGTAGCACACATAGTCGGGGCTCATAAGACGGAGGTATTTACAGAAAAGTTGGAAATAACTAGTTTTGAACTCAACCTATACATCCTCCCTCCTGATATGTTGATCAAATTGTCGACTTTGCCTGAACGCACACCATACAGTTTATTTCACTATGACATTGACAGCATTTCCTCTTACACCAGAGCATACATATAAGTGTACAAAAAAGACTAAATGCTAACCTGTTTTTTCTGAACATGTGAGGCAAGATAATGATGGGCCATTTCTCCATGGTTACAAATGATTAGACATGTACCTTCTCTATAATGCAATATTTGATTGAATCTTTCTGAACTTATCAGTGTCCTGAACCACCTCATCAACCTTTTGAGGTTTTCTGTCCACAGCCTGCTGGGAAGAGACTTTGAGCCAGATACAGAACGAACTGGAGGAAGTATACGTCCTTTCTAAACTAGAATCAAGGAAAGCCTTAAAGGGGGATGGATATTTGGAGGGGAACATAAATATCCCCCAATCAAATCTAAAAAAAAAAACAATGGCTTGATGGATATCTGGAAAGATGGAAGGGTACAAAATGTTTATAGCTCCACACTCATACAGTATTTCTTTTAAAACTCACCAATAAGCGTATACAGGAGTGTGCTGTTTAGGGCCACATCAATACGGTGCTTTGTTTAAAACTCCAAACTTAAGCTACATTTGTATTGCTTTTTGTTAATCATGTGGTCAAGAAGTAACTAGCACTTCACTTAGACATTTGAATCAACTCTGCTTTGTCTTTAATCCTGTTCGACTGTGAAAGGCTTCTGTTCACATGGAAGTGCCAAAAACTTTTAATCTCTGTTGCCTTTCTATTAAAAGTGTAACATATTACTGAGAGAAAAAACGACCAGTGATGTTCAAATGAAAACATAACCAATTACATGTCTATGAAAATAGTAAATAGAAGCTTCTTTCTTTCAGATTTGAGGAAATCTAGTCTGTTCTTTAGCTGCACAATATATTTAACTGAGCTCATAATCACAATATTACATATAACTACTTGAATTTGACAAATTATTACATTTCAGTATCTTGCTCTGCATATAAATAATACATCTGTCATTTGCACAGACTTTTACTCCCCCATTCATACAGCTTGTAGCTCTTATTTAACTTAAAAGCCTCTTAGAGAGTCGGAGGAAAAATTGTGATGATGGGAAAATAAATATGAGGAAAATGTGGTTAACTGAAATCAGAATTAAAATATTTATTGCGACAATTGAACCCTTAAAATTGCTGACCAGCTTTTATGAATGATTCTACAAGGATTTTTATGACTAACCTCACGTTGGAAGGCCTCCTTACCTTCACCCTAATTTTTAACTCCATCCAATCAGATTCAAGTCAGAACTATGATTTGGCCGCTCAGAAATGTTAATACATTATGTTTATATAATATTTTTGAAAAAAGACAGGTGCTGGTAAAATTAAAAGTTTACTTGAAACCATAGAGAAACTGGAACTTCCTGTGTCTAACATCAAAGATGTCTAACTAAGACATCAAAGCTTCTCATAATGCTTGAAGGGAGTCACCTTACTCAGCGCTCTAAAGCTGCACATTGTGAAGAAGGAGGAAAGCTGCGGTCTAATAAATTCCAGAATCACCAACCAAGATGAAACAAGAAGGATATGGGAGTTCATCAGGAACATTGATGTACATTGTGATTGATGTATTGCCTCATGTTTAGGGCGATTGCTTTGATTAGCTCAAAGGTCTTCCTGTTATGGGACTTTAGCCCCTTCCAGAAGGCATTTCCATAACAAATCCCACTTCGATAGACGATGATTACATTCAACACATTAGTCAAGCTGCCTACTTTCTGCTGCAATGTGTGCTTAAACAACATGTAGTCTTTGCTAAGCAATTTTACCATATTATTGCACCTAATTACTCAATCTAAGACTAACATAATAAAAGTCGGTCAACTTCTACTCTTCATTTCAGCCTTGACAGTATCTTCTGCGATGGTGTGCACAGATAAACACCATGTTGGTATAGCACTTTAGCTCCAGCTTCAGCTAAATAATGCGTTAGTATTAATGTTGATGATTAGTACTTTAGTCTTAGCACAACTAACTTTTAAGTTATCAGTGCCCAGCTCTGGGATACTGCAGAGGATACTTTACATCCTCTGCAGTTTAAAAGATAAACCTTGTTGTCTTCTGCCTAAGCAGAATGTAGAGGGATGCAGTCATTTTCAAAGTGATCTCCGCTGTTATAGCCATAGCTGTTGAGACATATTACTTCAAACCACAAAATTCAACTCCATGGTGGTCCTAAATGAAAACCCCTGAGAGGTGTTTAGGTCTGGACCAACTGGCTGACATAACCGTCCACAGAGCCAAAAACCGGAGCTGTGCGCACTCAAAAGCAGACAGAAATTGAGTCCTATTAAAGTCATTGTTTACTCTTAAACTGTTTTATCAGTTTATCTAAAGCCTGGCAAGACGTTTTAAATTAAAAGAAAACAGAAGCATAGACCTATTTTCTGTGAGACTATGGTGTAAGTTTTTTTTATTATACAAGCAAATTTGGATTTAGAGGTGCAACGGTTTGTTACTTCTGTTATATTCAGTAACTTATTTCCATTTCACCCAGTGTAAAAGCTTTTGAGGCATTATCTGTATCAATATTTATTGTTTGGTTCACACTATAAAGAATTCTATTGTAGTTTATTATTATCCGACAATCTAACAGTAGGAATTCACAAAGGCAGGAGAACAAGAGACTGTAGTTCTTCACACTAGACCCACTGAGATTCATTATTTTGCCCAGGGACAGTTTTTAATGGATGCTAAATTACAGACAGCTGTTGGCCTCCTGTGCCCATACTGGCAAAACGCTGCAGCATTTTCAAGCCTGATTCCTGTCTGTGAGTTGCTGTTCCAATTTTTACCACAACTCCTTTTGGCAACACTCTCTTGGTGCCTCTGGTCATGCATGTAAGCAGAAAGAGAAAAAGAAAAACAAAGATGGATGGGTTTTTTGATGCTACATTACATCATACTCTGTTGAGGCCCACTTATTAGTGAAAAACACTTATCTACAACCTCTTTAACAATACGCTTAAAGTTGTGACTTAAAAGTCTGTTTCTGAAAGAACAAAAACAGAAAGGGCTGGGTTAAAGTTAACCTGTCACTGTCATCCCCCACCCCCACCCGAAACATGAAACGACCGAATGTTGAGTGTGTTTTATTAGGATTACGGTTGACCTTGGATGTCCATGAGGAGAAGGCTCATCATGGAGCTATGCTACATTGGTACCGTAGGTCCTGTAGTCTCCAAGTAAGATTAAAGTTCCTACGTTTACACTTTGTAACCCAGGGAAAAACTGCCCTTAATCCCGCCTTTGCTGCTCCATTGGTTAGAGTGACAGTCAGTCACACAGTGCTTTCAGCCAATCACTGCACCTGAAGTGGTTATTCAGCTTTCCCAATCAGGTGTGAGGGGAGCTACCTGACAAAGGAGCTACAGGTTTGTGGTTCCATACAATTAGTTCATCTCTTTGTTTATTATGCACTTTTAAAATTCACATTATAAAAATCATGTAGATCTGAATACCCAGTGAGCTTGGAGCCATGAAGTTGTCATGCACTGAACTATATATGGAATTGGTGAGTAGTGAACACAATGTTGTTTTGTTTGTTTAGCATGTTGGTGGTGGTAGCCAATGCTAATTGTTGATCATCAATTGGCACATGATCTAACTTCTTAAATTCAATATATATGTTTAAGATAATGAGATAAATGCTGATATCTTTATTTTGTCTTAGAGATTTGATTGTGGATATAATTGCATTTATTTCTGTATCTAACTGAAAAAACATCTAGTTAACTAGCAGGCTGGTAATTTACTGGTCCTGTTTATTTCAATAAAGGCCAGGTGACCCTTTTTAGGGTTAAAAGATGTCGAGCTTCTGACTGGCTGGGGCCAGGAGAACCTGAAATTCACTCCATACTGGTCTGGTGGGAGGATGATGGTCTGCAGTATTTCCCCCTCCATCTCACCATACAGACACACAATACATTATTCATCTCTTCTCCATTGGAAACAAATTGTGCTCAAATATCTGGACAATCAAACCATGGACTTTTTAACCGGTGTGGAAATTTTGTACTTTTGTGCACATTTATATGGAAGATCTACTGCAGTACTGTGTGTGTGTATAAATATACATATATATATATATAATTGATTTATTTTTGGGGTTGTATGTATGTTTTGTGTCTTGTGGTGTTCACTTTAATTTTCCCTTTTATAAAATACATGGTATTGAAAGTAGTTATTCTTTTGTATTGTTTTTATTGATTATTAACAACAGCTCCAGTAGATGAATTTAGTCTTCTGATATCATATGCTATCTAGTCTTTTATTACCGTATTTTCCGGACTATAAGTCGCAGTTTTTTTCATAGTTTGGCGGGGGTGCGACTTATACTCCGGAGCAACTTGTGTGTGAAATTAACACATTATTATATCATATCACATGTTATTTTCACACTAAACTGCTAGAGGGCGCTCTAGGCCTGTGTTATTCTACCTCCGGAGTTAGCCGAGCTGTTTACAAGCGACATCGAGGTGAAGATTTCATTGCGTTTAGTGATTTGGAGTGACACGGATGGTTTGGTAAACTTGTTAGCATGTTATTTATGCT
>CAEFZY010004500.1:0-20709 GCA_903066815.1 Brachyrhaphis roseni | reverse complement strand
CCTGCTGCCGCAAGGTTTTTTGTTCAGGAGTTCCCCCCCCCCCCCACACCCACACCCACCCCCCCCCCCCCCCCCCCCCCCCCCCCCCCCCCCACACACACACACACACGTCCGCACGCCGTCAGACGACCTGATAACAAAGATGACATCAGCCCATCAGCTGCATGTCCTGCTTCACCTGAATACATGTCAGACTTTAAAATGTTTAATTATCACAGAAACACTCAGAGTCTCTGGTCGACTGCGGCTCCGCTCCAAATGCTCCAGAAATAGAAAAACCAGATATTTCTCACCACGTTTCAGCGTTAATAACTGGACGTTTTTCTGTTGTCATGTATGCTGAATGTAAGTCTGACTCCTGCTAATGTCTTTAACAGTCATTTAAAGTTCTTTTGTCTTTTATTTTTTAGAAATGTTTTTTTCAGTTCCATTTCCTTCCCACCAATGGTACAATTATAATAAACTGCAGGTTAAATATAGTAATATTTAACATAATGACATATGAAATTACTCAGAAAATACATGTAAGTTATTTCCACATAGAGAACAGGCTGGGGTCAGAGGTCACACTCCGTGGTGAGGATAACAGTAAACATGGATTGGCACAAAGAAAAAGCATCAAATGTGATAGAAAGTGGAAAGTTTAATAATAATTACATGAAGTTCTCTCAGTGTGATTTTAATTAAACGGATTCACTGTAGTATTTAATTCTTTGCGTTGCATCAAGTTTAAAACTTTTCTCTCTCATGCTTCAGTCTCTGCTGTGAGGTGAGTAGAGCAGGATTTATTGCTCTGTGCTGTAGAAATAAACCTGCTGAAGAACAAAACCTCCCATACAATTACGTCTGGAAGCCTCTTCACTTTATTGCTTCTCCTCTTTGCAGAATAATGTTTAGAATATCGCTCGTATTGCTCAGCATAAACACGGCGCCCACAGATGCATTTTATTCCTTCATGGAGCTCGAAGTCGGACATGTGAGCATTAACTCTGAAATATGAGACGACTTTGCACATGTGTGACAGGATTGTGCAAATTTCCACTTAGCTGGTTGTTGCTTTATTATTCCTGACAAGAAGGAATATGTAATAAATGTGTTATTGTTTTCTGGATTGTATCTAATAAAACAAGATGGACCATAAAACAGACATTATAGCAACTTTAATCCACTGATTCAGGAGATACAATCAAATACCCGGACATAATGTGAAGAAAAGACATTTATGTTAATAAAGTTTGTAAAGCTCAGCATCAACGCTAAAGGATTGTTTCTCTTTATGCTTTTATGAATAAATATTAAATTTTTCTTTATCAGCTTAGTTGAAAAAACAACAACAGCCAAATGGAAGTGGTGATAAAAATATTTCTAAATGTTTCACAGGTGCTAAACCTGGTAAACAACCTATTTGGTCTAAAAATGAAACTTTATTGTGTTTTAGGAGTTTAGCAGAAACATAAATGTGGATCCAGTTCAGCAGATGAAGCAGATCTGACCCTAAAGCATCTTTCTATGCATGATGATGGGGTTGTGTTTTAAAGGCACCACTACTTACTGCATCCATAAACTAGTTCAGGATGTTTCATGTGTATCAGAATTGATTTTAACGTTGTTGCATATTAATCGTTTATGTTTTAGCATTTTTGTACCTTTACATCTTGACTGTAATTTTCTCATCTATACGATTCTCAAAGATTGGCTCAAAACCTGGAGGATAAAACGAAACTAAAATAAATGCTGCCTTTTCTTTGAGCCGGCGGCTGTTCTCTGTTCGTTCTCATCTAACTACTTGTGGCGTGTAATTATCCTGCTCTGGTGTCTCAGACTGTGTGGGTTTGTGTTATTGTGTCTACCTTTGTCTGAGCAGCAACAGCTACAGCTCTATATGAGCCTAATTTGGCATCTGGAGGCTTCATAATCAAATGTCTGACAAATGACAACGATACACACATTCTCCAACAAGGCTGGAGGTTTGAGAGAGAAGATCACCTTAAAAATGAACAGACAGGAATCAGGCAGGAGGCAGAAGCATTTTAAACACAAAACAGACAATAAGAGTCAATTTACAGAGAAAGTGAAGGACAGAGGGAGTGAGAAACAGAGAAAGAGACGATAAATAAGGGGAGCGAAGACAGCTGAGTGAGTGGGAGGATCAGGGGTGAGCTGAAGACGGAGAGCCGGGTCCAAAATGCCAGGAGACGGTGAGCGGTGAATAAAAAGCTCTTTATGGACGGCTGAGCGATTTAGTGGATTATCCCTTTACAAAAGGTCAAAGCTGTTTTGGAGCACGTCCAAAACAACAACAACAAAACAAGGAAAAAGGGAAAAAACAACTTTTAAATAGCATGGCCAGTAAGCAAAAACAAGAAGAATGTCAGCAGCTTAGCAGACGGCAGAATGACGACAAGACGGAGTAAGCCGTGTGTTTATTTAAAAAGATTAGAAATCCCAGCAGAAACAGAAGAAAACAGGAAAGTAACGCATCTCTATAAGACATGCAGCTTATTGCAGCTTCTGGATGTTTTATTAGAGGATTTACATAGTAAGTGGGTCGAAACCAGAAACTGTTGGAAGATATAAGGTCTAATAAATACAGAAAGTACGTGTAAATATGTTGAGTTTGTTATAAGCTGTAAAATCAGGAATTATGACGTTCAGATCAGCAATGCAGCAGATTTTATTTCATAATTTAATTATGTTTCATAAGGCATCCCAGAACCAGAACCCAAACGTCCCGCCGGACATTCGGTCCGTTCCACGATGCCTCCATTTTCAGAAATACAAACTGCTTCCTCTCTTTAACGAGGCCCGTTTCTGTTCAACACATTTCAGCAACAAGGAAACTCAAAGTGCTGTAAACGATAAAAACATAAAACAAACATGATGCTGCAGTGGATCAATAAAGGAAAGCAATAAAAAGACTGAAATTAATCTTCTTATGAATCAAAGGATTTTTAGCTTTGATTTAAAGGAGCTCAGTGTTTCAGCAGTTATTCAGTTTTCTGGAAGTCAACATGGATGAGTTTCTCTGATCTGGAAATGTTCTGCAGCTGATGTGGCTCTGAAGGTTCAGGTCAGAGGTCAAAGGTCAGCCTGATCTCTAGTTCTAGTTGGAAGAACTGAAGCTGTGTGTTGACTCTAGATCTATAACTCTAGGTTATTACTCTTTAGGGCCAAAGATAACTTCAGTTTTGTTTCTAGAAACACTTTTGACACCTCTACTCATAATTCCTGCATTAATAACCATTTTTATTCATCCTTGAAGTGTTTAAATGTTTCTTTGTTTTTCTTTTGAACTGAAACGCTTAAATAAAATCACTTTCAATCCTTGAAATATAGAATTGATGCTCATCTTTATGCTCTTTGATAAATGGATGTAAAGCGCAGCAGTGATCTCAGGTGGATCTATGCAGGAGAGGAAAGTGTCAGGTAAGAATAAGAGGATCAGTGAACACTTTTTTAATCAGGAGTAAATGAGAGGGAATGCGTGGGCACTGAGGGGGGAAACGATCAGGGATTAAAGAGGAGAGCGGCGCTGAGACACAGAGGCGGGTCATTAAGAAGTCTCCAGTGGAATAAAGGAGGAATTATCATTTTAATGCAGGACTTAATATTCCTGCTTCAGAAATATGTAGGAGGCCCAGAGACAAAGCCTACATGTCTCACTCAGTAACTCATTGACTGTCATTCATCTTTCATCTTTTCTGAGAAACCAGAGTTTCATTTTTTAAAAAAATCTGATTTTATTTAAATTATTAAAATAAAACAGAGCTGAACAATCCCAGGATTGGCTAAAAGTCTGAATAAAGAGTTCTGTCAAAAATCAGGATTATATTGATTTTATTAATCTGAGGATTAGAGGACGCTGTGGGGGAAAGACTTTTCTATATTGCAGTTTTTTTATTGAATGTTCTCATAACTCTGTGTGTATTAAAGCTCCATAAAGCTGCTGACGGCTGCTGGAGCCAACAGGGGTTTTAAAATCCTTAATGTCGCTGCACTGACATTAATCTATGTATATCAACTCTTTATTTATTATCTTACTGCCTGGATAAGTCCTGGGTCTTACTGGGAAGGACACGCTGGAGGGACGATGTTTCTCTGCTGGCCTGGGAACGCCTTGGGATTCCCCTGGAGAAGCTGCACAAGTGGAGAGGGAAGTCTGGGCCTCCCTTCTGAAGCTGCTGACCCCGCGACCCGACCCCGGATAAGCAGAAGAAAAGGATGGATGGTGAGGACTAGACCTCAAACTGTGAGAAAATAAAAATGCTGCGTCGTTTTATACGGTTCATGTAAAGATCTGCTTTCAACGTCAGAAACACTGAACTCAATCAAAATCATTATTTGCTCTTTTTTTTCCTCTATTTGCTTTGCTGTAAGACAAATATTGTGATATACTTTTAAAAGGCCAAATCTAAATCATCTTAACTGTTTGTGTCAAGTTTTTCTTTTATTGTTAGGTCAAAAGAAGTCTGTGGAGTTTTAGATTTCTTCCCTCAGTTTTTCATTCTGCTTGTCTGCTGATGTTGCTCTTCCTGTGTCACCTGAACAGCTGCTCCAGACTTATGAGTAATTAGAATTACAGTATTTATGTAAAAACAAGGCACCCTCAGAGCCGTCAGTGGCATTTAGGAAAAACATGGCGCGTCGTGTAAATGGGGTGACCACTTATTCAATCGAACACAGCCATGCTATTTATCAACACATTATATTAGAGGTAGAATGAGTTAACTCCTGCACACTGTGACATTTAAAATAATTGAGTCATTTTGTCTTTTTCCAACACACTTCCACAGGAGAAATGCTTTTTGCTAACATTAGCTTATGGCCAGAACTCCCTAACAGACGTGGGATACTAGATGATGCTGTTCCTTCTGGATAATAAGCCATAACTTTGAGTAATGCTTGAGCACAAACTGAATCTGTAATGAAAAGTGGAAACTCAGTGAACCCTGTGTTCATTCTGGATGAACACAGGCTGATTAGCACAGAACACATTTAATTAGGGATACTTTATTGCCTTTAGGAGAGGATTTTAAAATCGGTTTCTGTTTTTATATACAACATCCAATCCAAACGTGGTGAGGTTGGTTTGACTCAGAACCACAGCAGCTGCAGGTGGAGCAGATGATGGAGTTCTGGTTCCAGTAGAACCGGGTCGACCGGACCATCAAACCTGATTTGTCCTTCACAGATTTATGGGCAACAACTCTTGTCTGTTTTAGCGTTTTCTTTTTGCTGATGACTTTCCACAAACACAACCATGTGTTAAATATCCAGCTTTAAATATGTATTCTCACTGATCAATTAGTCAAAATGTCATTTTCATCTTAAATCCTCTAAAGGCTGCAGGGGTGTACTTAGTTTTCCCATACCTGTTTTGACAGTCATGGCTTTTCCCAGCTGCTGTATGGATGCATTATGAATTCTGAACAATAAGAAAACGGAGATAAAATGTAAACAAAGTCTTTATCTTTGTAGTTTTATTCTCACTCAGGAGTCGTCGCTGCGGCTCGGTTTGTGTTTTGTAGCTTTACCCCCTACAGACTCAGACTTTAAAGGTGACAGTGTGAGCTGCTCAGCAGGAGAAAACTAACAATCTTCCAACTATTCCCAGACCTCTTATGCAACATAAGCCACTTCTTTGCTGAGAACAAGTTAACTCCTGAATGCAGTTCAAGGTTACAAGGAACAGAAAAACACATCCCAGAGAGATTATTTGGTAAATCCCTGAGAAGGTGATATCAGAACAATAATCCTGAGCAGGAACACGGTGGTGATGAATGGATGATTAGACATGCAGAGCGTTTCTCTCTGGAGGTTTGTTGGTAAAAGTGCATGGAGCTTTGAGCTAAATGGATTAGACGGAGAGAAGACCTTCCCTTGGAAAGTTTCCCCAGCAACTATAATTAACTCTAAAGGGAAATATTTCATATTATTATGATTTTAACAAGATTTTTTCTGACCTATCTGATATGAGTGTTTTTGTTTTGTAGCATCTCATTGATTACTTATCATTTTTAGGTCTTGCCATATTCTGTTCAGTTCATTAACGTTCTCTGATTGTTGCTGTATAAATGTATTCCTTTGTTTTTAGTCTCTTCTTTTATTCCACGTTCTGCTCTTTGTGTGTTTGGATTTTGATTCTCCTGGTTTTTATTCGCCATCCCTCAGCCTCCCTGTTTGCTTCCTTCCTCAGCTGTTTCCAATCACCTGATTTCCCTCGCCTGCATCTCATCGCATTCATCCCTCAGTATTTAAACTCATCAGTTTCAGTCTGCCTGCTCGGCGGCTGCTTTCCTCCTCCTGCTTCCCCAGCGGTTTCCTTTGTTACTTCTCCTTTGTTTTATCTCTGTTAATCTCATCCGTCTTGAGTTCTTTATCAATCAGCAACATGACAGTGATGCAGCAAACACAGAGTCAAGCCTCAAACCAAATCCTGCAACAGCAGAGCTTCTACTCTTTAGGTTTGGAAGCAGAAAATACTGGTTTCTGAGCTAAACCAGAGGAACCAGTAAGACATCTGGATGTAAATCCAGTTCTGCATTAAGTCCAGATGAGCCTCAGAGACTCTCTGCTCCTCTACATCCTGGCTGCAGCTCAGATTGTTGCTCATTTCACACACAGGTATGAAAGATGTGTTTTGCATTCTAGATAACTATAGATGACAGACATCGCATGTTTTAGTCAGAGTATCACAGAAAAGAGTCTGCTGACCTGAAGGCTTCAGAAGTAACCCAGACCCATCTGCTGGTCAGAAAACACAGAGAGTAAAAGCAGTCTGTTAGTTCACTCTTTGCTCTGCTTGTGGTCCAAGAACAATTATTACTGAGGAGCTCACCAACTCCAGGTCAGAAACCAGGATTCAAGCTGCCGAGGTGGAAACACAGGGAATTCTGGGATATCAACACGCAGGGCTGCGGTCTGTTAAAGTCTACTAATGCATAGGCTGACACTGGGGTCATGAGAGGTCATCTGTCTGAGCTGCTGTGTGGCTGGAGACACATTTATCTGGGATTCTTCCTGCAGAGACATCAGCAATATTATAATTCATTTCTCTGTGGGATCAATAAAAAGCTTTGGAAATGAATTTAGACACTGAAAACACATTATATTAATTTTTATTTTCATCTGACCTTTACTATTTCAAACGTAAAACATTAAAAACATTTTCTTGCTTGCAGTCTGGGTAAAGACGAGGCTTTTCAAATCATTTATGAACAATATAAAAACTAACCTAAGGATCATATCATCAGGAAAATTAAAACATGAGTTTAAAACAGACACCAGAAAGACAAAGAGCTAACATTGAATTACTGTTGACATTTCAACATCACCTCATAAATCCCAAACTCAGATGAAGCTGTGAGTTTTGCTGAACTCATTTTCATTTCATAATGGAGGCCATGCAGGTTCATACTGGTAATAAACTGCTCAGAGGTCTGGGGGAAACGCTGTCATTTTCCAGGTAAAAGGATTCTTACTCTGTTCTGTCAGGCATTCTGGACACATTCACATGAAAAGAACAACAATGAAGGAAAATAATAGATTTTAAAATCAGTTTATTTTGACTGTAGTCTCATGAAGTTGGTGAAGGAGAAATTATTACTTCTAAAACCTGTTGGAGCAACTCAGATTATTTTCTTCAGCCTCTTTGCTTTTCATTTCTCAGAATGTGGGTTTGGTTTCTTTGTTGTAATAATGAAACTTATTAAGGGAAATTAGCAGATTGAGCTGCAGCTCGACGGTCTGGGCTGCAGAATCTGCCTCAGCGGTTCACGGCCGTGTCTGAGCTGGAAGGTTAGCAGTGAACTTTAACCTGTCTACTGTCTGTTTTCAATATCTGTATTTTCTTTTCTTTTTGTAGACCATATCTAAAATATTTAGAAGAAAAAAGCCTGGAAACTGAAATACCTGAATAATGCTGCCTGACGTTCTATTGGTTGGTATTTAGAAATTAGCCAATCCAGGAGCTCCATTCATTTCCCTCTCCTCTGATTGGTTCAACCCCATGTTGCTTTACAAGGAAATCCTCCCAATTAAGAAACTGTATATAAACTTATGACTTCAAGAAAAGACAAAAAAATTGTCATTCTGATATTTTGCAAATAATGTGTCATCAGTTTTATTTAACCTAAATTAATTATTTTATACAGTTTAGGAAAAGAGAGTGGATCCAAACACTGTGCCCTGTGGTGTAAGTCAAATCTTTCACATAAATACTAAATGATCTAAACAGTTCAGTGATGTTTGCTGAAGATCGTCTGTTAGGTGACCTCTACATTTGACCTCTACAACAGGTCAGATGCAGAGGTCACCTGAGGCCATAAAAATATCACTAAGGACTTTTATCAGCTGTGAAGTCCAACTTCAAACAGATTAGTATTGTGTCAATGCTCACAAACTTATAGATTTCCTTCCATAATTTAGAGAAAAGAATTAGGTAGAGGTCTGTTACTGATTAAACAGCTTGTTTGGGAGTAAAGGTTAATGCTGACATCATTAGCTGGTTGCGAGCATCGGAGGAGAAAACGAGCTGAAGGTCCAGATGAGGCTAATAGCTTCATTAGCGCCACAGCTCAACTCAACAAGTCCTGAAAGAAAGCAAATAAGACGAGTCCGAAAGATGAACTCAGTCACTGCAGAGTGAGATTTACTGTCAGACAATCAAAATGTAACATTAAAATGTTCTTTCCTCATGTTTAAAATATACACTTTAATTTTAACACAAACGTGTTCAGTCTTCATCTGCTGTTCCGTCTCTTTTCACCTCAGGAGTATCTGTGAGCATGAGAAGTAAAATTATTAACTCAAAACTGACAACTTAGTTTGGCATTATCATTATAAGAAGGGAACAAATGGAGAATTATATTATTCTTGTCTTATTTAGGTTTGTATTTCTAACACAACTCCAGGGATTCACTGCTGTTGGCAAAGATTTAAACTCCAGAAAAGGAATGTTTAATGGTGTTTAAAGATAAATTCAAAGTTTCACGTTACACTTCCATTCCATAAAATATTAATGTGAAGCATTTAAACAAGCTTATAGTTATATATTTTATTAATTAAACCTAGAATAACTACCCGGTGCCTCCGGTCGGTGTCCAGCAGCAGGACTGTGACCTGTGGCTGTTTCCTGCCCGTCTGATCAGCCGCTGAGTATCGACTGCAGAACGGTTTAATCAAGGAGACATTTCATCCCATGTCATCCACAGGAACGCAGCCGCCACAACACAATGACCAGTTTGTTCTTTATCCTGATATATGAAGGGAAGCAGCTGCTTTCACATCATTCTCCAGAAATGATAATAATCAAATACAAATATTATTGATAAATATTGTCCTGTTGCCTCTCAAGTCTCCTCTGTAAATCTGTATGTCAGATTATGTGAAGATTCAGGTGTAAAAATAAGTGAAGCTGAAACCAGCAGATGGAAAATGTATCGATCATCTAACAATTTTAAACCTTCAGATTCTGCCCTCAGTTCTTCTTGTTCAACAGATTTTCAGGTTGGGATGGAAATCCCCGACATGTGAGGAACAAGGAGCAGAACCTTCCAGCTGTCAGGTGTTCATCATCACGCTGCCAGAGTGAAGCTGCTGAATTTTCCCCAGGTCTGTGGCTCCAGTCAGGCTTCACAACGAGCAAAAGGAATTTACTAACCAGCTTCAGTTCATTTTTGTTTGAACTGATTATCAGTTATCTCACCAGATTTCCTCAGTTAAATGGACAAAATGCTCCTGATTCTCATCCATGATGTTTTTCTTTGACTCATCGGAGGTATGATTATTATTAGGTATTACCTGAGGCTTTGTCATTCAGTTTTCCCTTGTTGCCATGGTAACAGATCACAACAACTTCCTAACTGCAACTATTCTTCCAGCTGCTCAGCATCCAAATCACAAACTCTCTCATTAATGCAGTTTTTCCACCACAGAAATGAAGAACATTTCATCTGACATGTTCAGCTCTAAACCAGAAGCTCAAACATTTTGTGAGTCTTGATTTGTCCAGCAGCTGATTGGCTGCAGTCTTACAGCAATAAAATTATGTTTCCTAACAGGTTTAATGTTTGTACTTTGTAAGTATTTCCTCAGATTCTGGGCTGATGAAGGATAAAAAGCATGAGAGTAAAATTAGTCACAAATGAAGTAGAGATTAAAGGCTAAGATGAAAATAATATTTTTACTTCACAACAATGAAGAGTAATTGTAGATAAATTAGAGGATGATGAAAGCAGCACTTTTCTGGAGAGCTCATATTTACATATTATCATCGCGCTTCTGCAAATAAACTCTAAGCATGCTCTAATTCTCCTGTCTTTGAATTTTTTAAAAGGGCACTTCAGTTGAAGCAGAATCCTGATTTATTATGCAGATCAGAGGCTCTGGGTCGAGTGAGAAGACGAGCGAAGGCTGAGCGTCGCGCCGCTGCAGGAACATCCGACAGATCCAGGAAAAAACCAAATTTACTCAGAGGATTCTTAAATGATTACCACCCAGGTCAGAAGTTTACATACCCTCACCACTGCTGACATGTTGTGTTCTTTTCAAACTTTAAATAACTGAAGATTTTCTCAGGGTGGAATCATCACAGTACAAATCATTTCTATAATCTGAATCTATTGCAAATTTTCTACATTTCTTCACAGGTTGAACAGTTTTTTTCAAACAGGTTAAAATCTTCACATTCAGTCATATTGAATTAATTATATTGTTTGTTCTGATGAGGTTTGTGTGTCTGATTAAAGAAAACTTTTTTGCTGGTATTAAAAAAATATATTTTTTTTAAATAAAATTTGCATTTCTATTTTGAAATATTCTAATCTTAAATGTATTTTTTCATCAGCTGTAAGTGGCTCTAACCTTTTCACTGGAACTTTGTAAACTGTTTTTTTTTTTTAATAATTAGTAAATATTTATTTATTTTGTATGTTTTTTATGATGAAAATAATCCCATCTGAATAAAATAATTAATATGAAGTTATTTCAGAGAAGAAAACATGTTGTTAGCCAGTTTGGTTTGCATGTGGTTTGCATTGTTATATATATATATATATATATATATATATATATTTCAGCATCATTTTCTCTTGATTAGAAACGTCAGATCCAGATCCAGACATGTTGCTGCATAACAAACGGTTATGTAAGAACTGAAACGTTCCACAGTTTCTGACACGTTGAGACGTGTCTACAGCCGGACCTTCAGGGCCGCTGGCCGGCAGGTTCCTGCTGCCCTGATTCAACACACCTGAGTCAGATCCTGGGTCCAGCGGCTGCAGAGCAAGGTGAAGCTCAGTTAACCTAAATACATGAAATCATCTTTTGACATCTGATTTTTATGTTTAATGAGGTTTTCTATAACATTGGAAACATTAAAATTGTGAGAACAAACAAAAATTGAAGATATCCAAACTTTCATGGCACTCCAGAAAGTTTCTGTATGTAATTATTATTACAGCGTTCTGCTAGTCGGTTCTTCATAAATACACATATTTGTGTACTAAAAAGCAAAAAGTAGGAACCCTGTAGATTCTCAGTGACGACACCAAAATGAGAACAGAACACTGCGGTCACATTAAAGCATCGTTCTGAGGACAGGAGAGTATTTTCATTCTGCTTCAGGTTTGGCTCTAATGAGAGGTGATTGTGCCGTTTATTTAAATGCAGCTGAATTATACAGGAAAAGAAATTAGGACTGTTGAGGAAATGGACAAAGACAAAAGCGGAGAAAGAGCTGCACGAGGAAAAATCAGCAGATTATTGACCAGAATTACTAATAAACTGCATTGCTTGCTTTTTACACAAAAGCACATCAACATCCAGAGGTCCAGTGGGGAGACATTTAACTGTTGCACATGGATGTGTGTGTGTGTTCCTCCCCAGACAAGAAAAGCTAACTTCTGATCTATCTTTTAATAGCAGTTGATTATAGATGGCTTATGGGCAATAATCAGTCAATAATAGTTGCATTTCCATTGTGATTTAACTTGCTGAATTATTCAAACCGTTCCGTATTCACACAGAAACATCATTTTATGGATCACAAAGACTCTGTTTTCTAGTTCACCATTTTGGTTTCCCAGTAGACCAGAGGCTTTATGAACATTTCTCATGTTTCATATTTATTTCTGCTTAAAGCTCTGAGGGGGTGAAAATAGTATTGATAAAAGCATTTATGGAAAATGTTCCATATGCATGTGGTTGTTTAAGAACATAAATTATTATACAATCAGGAAATAAAACTTCCAACAAAAACTGATCATTTGCTCTCTACGTTGTTGACATGCAACAGTTTTTACGAGAATCAGTTCAGTCTACAACAAAGAAAATATAAAAAACATTCATGATTTCTCTTCTGAGGAAATGAGAGACGATGTGAAGCTGAAGTAGGAAGAACATGAGGAAAGAGTCTGGATGTGAAGAACCGACACAGTTACACCTGAAACCTGGACTGAAAATCTCTAATTACTGAACAAACACTTTCAACCAAACTGGATTTTCAGTCATAAAACTTACAATGCAAGGTTCCACAAAACTGTTTTCACAAAAGGTCTTGTTTAGAACAGAATCTTTCACTAAACTATTAAATAGAAAAAAACAATGTAATAAGCATTCTGTGAAAAGCTGATCAAACCATTCAGTTAAAATATTAACATCAACAGGACGACCAGAGCTTAGTTTCTGTGGACATCTCTCACCACATTAACTATCAAATGGCATCTTATTCATTTTTAACAGACACGTCTCAGGCTGATACGGCCAAATGACACAATGTCATGTGTTTCTGAGCTGGGCAGCCTTTCCACTTGAAGCTTTTAAATGACACCAGCTGTCATTTCAAATGTAGTAGCAATCAATGAGCTGCCCACACTGAGCTTCAGCTAACAAGCTCATATCAGTGGAGCGCAGAGGAAACCAGAACACTGCAGACACCAATTACTGAATTCTTCATTTATTATTTAAAATTCAGCTTTATGATTCAAAGATAAAACCAGTTTTATTTTATAAAATAATTACAGTAAATTTTGTGAGTCTGCTGAAAATCTTTTTTCCAGCATTTCCTTTTCCAAATGACTAATTATGTATTTAAATGCTACAATTCAAAAGCAAATACTGCAAATGAACAAAAGCTCCTTTGTTTAAAATGGATGATTTTAGCTTTTTATTGTGGATCCACCATTTGTTAACAACAAGAGTTTCTACCTGGTCGCCTTCCAGCGGTTGGTAAGCGGCGCTGAATAATAATCCACTTGGAAAACAAGCAGAGCTGTTATGAATGTATTTCTGAAGCTAATCTCTGCATTTAAATTCTGACAGATAACTATGAGCACATTTAAACCTTGGGACTAAGTTTTTAAAGAAAGTTTCTTCATCTGAAGTGTTTTCATCTCGGCATGGCCCACCAGGGACTGACAAAATGTTTGACAAGCGCAGCACACACAGCTGGGTGGTGCTTAGCAGTCAGCAGAATGACTGCCGGCCCCACAGGGTGTGTGATGTTGTCAGCCTCTAAAGCTCTTGCCTTTGGTCACACAGTGAGGCTCAGTGTGACTCAGGAATAATGTGGAAATGTGTCTGTTCATTCTACTCTGTGGAAGTTTAGTTCTCGGAGCTCCACTGCAGCCGAAATCTCATTTATTGTTGCATCCAAAAAGATTCAGTTTTTCCTTTATGTTGTTCACGCTTTCTGGTTTATCTCCAGCACTGACTCTTGCTTTGCTTTCTAGTTGATGCTGAAGGTTCTGTCAGAGCAGAAGGTTCTGGAACCGGCCAGCAACAGAACCTCTCTGATAACCCAGAGGCTGACTGGGAGGAGCTCAGATCCAGAGAACCGATGTTAAACTGAGCTCTGAAATAGACCAGACCCATCAGAACCAGACCCATCAGAAGCAGAACCATTAGACCCAAAACCATCAGAACCAGGTCCATCAGAATCAAACCCATCAGAAACGGACCCTTCAGAACCAGAACCAGCAGAACCAGGTCCATCAGAATCAAACCCATCAGAACCAGATCCATCAGAAACAGACCCATCAGAACCAGAACCATCAGAACCAGATCCATCAGAAACGGACCCATCAGAACCAGAACCATCAGAACCAGAACCATCATCTGAAAATGAGAAACTCTTCCTACTTGTAATATTTGATGTTATGTGTCAGTAGGGGACGGTCCTCCTGATCCTCCAGATCCTGATCCTCCTGGACCTCCTGATCCTCCAGATCCTGATCCTCCTGGACCTCCTGGTCCTCCTGGACTTCCAGATCCTGATCCTCCTGGACCTCCAGATCCTAAACCTGCTGGTCTTCCTGAGAGGTGAAAGTCTCGTTCAGGCTCGGCGGAGCTGCGCGGCTGCAGGGGATCTGGCTCTGCCCTGTGTACATGCCAGGACTCATTATGTGCCTGATTTGAGCTGGTGGCTGTAATAAGCTTCGTGTCACTTGTGCTTAGATCAGAATCTCCTGCACAATTTTCAGACCTGAAGTGGCTGATTTGGAGACTATTATGTGATTTTACTACAATATGCTACAAGGAATCATAACCGCTTAATTTTCTCAGCAATAACTTTAAAAAGTTTCTCTGAACTCTGAAAGAATCTCAGCATAAAAATAATGAGATTCTAGATGAAAGGAGATTAAATGAGCAACTTTATTTGGTGCTTCTAATAAATTGTTCCACATTTAAAGTAAACCAGCCAACCAATCACATTGCAGCTACTGGATGCACTCACACATTTACAAGCTGCTGAAGTCCCATAATAACCCATAAAATAATGATGTAATTGATGCCAGATCTCCAGGATGTTGAAAAGCTCATTCAGGCAAATCCTGCACAAAGTAACACCTCCTGCTTTAATTAAGCCAGTAGCTATTCTTCCTTCATTCTTATCAGTTGAAGCTGGCTGCTCTGTGCATCAGGAATCATCCGCAGGTTATGCAGCTCGTCCTCTCAGCTCTGGATTCATCTGCCTGCTTTAAAATGGGTTTTTAAAATCTCCTCTGCTGGCTGAGCCCTGAACCGTGCTGCGTTTAAATCCACCTTCATCAGCGGCTAAATGAACTGCACTGGATTCCTGCTCTGTGTTTTCATTGTTTAGCTGTAATGGCAGCACTAACAGAAGCAGAATGGGAAACAGAGCGCTGCTTTATTAATGCTAACATGGTGACTGGGCAGAACGATCCGTCTCACTGTGGAAAGTAGCAGCAGAGGAGGAACGGGTCAGACAGCTGCAGTCAGATGAGTCTCCATTCAGCTCCCGGTCACCGTCGTTCCTCTCAGGTCACTGCAGAGGAAAACACCTCGTCCCAAACGCTTCATCAGTTAAATCATTTAAAACAAGCAGCAATGGGTTTCCTCCAAAGCTCTCTGTATTTAACATGCATGGCCGAACCATTAAGGTGAACAGAACCGGGCTCTCATCGCTCAGAATAAAAATTCATTCAAATGTAAGGAGAAAGCATAAAATAAATTATAAATGGTTGCAGAAATGAAAATGATTTTTAAAGCTCTGTCGATAACAACAGGAGTTAAACCTGCTGCAACTAGTATGTGGCAAAAGGCTGAAGATTATTTAAATGAATGCATACACGTTTTATAGTTTATAATTGCCATAAAGGTAAAATAATTACACCCTGGACAGGTGGCCAGTAGAGATAGACTGGCCACCTGTCCAGGGTGACCCTGCCTCTCGCCTGGAACGTAGCTGGAGAGGAACCGGCACCTCCCGACCCCATTAGGGAAAAGGGTGTAAAGAAAGTGGATGGACGGATGATAAAATAATATATTTAGCTGTCAGGTAGCAGAGAGAGGGAAAGTAGATGAAGCTGTAAAACAAATGAATATGAAGAGAGAAAAATCACTGTACAATAAGTTCTGCCGTCATAAAGGAAAACAGTTTCCATAAAAATTGATGCATTTCTTTATTCAGCAAGACGTTTGGCCAGTATGGAGCGTCATCTAGTCCAGAGGACTCCAAAGCTCTTTACTCAACAATCAGTCACTGATGGTGGGGAGCTGCAGCCACAGCTGCCCTGGGGCCAGCTGACAGACGCCTGTGGCCCCAATGGCTCCCAGAGGCCCTGTAGGCCCCTGTAAACCCCTCTAAACCCCTGATGGCCCCCAAAGGCCCTGTAGGCCCCTGATGGCCCCCAAAGGCCCTGTATACCCCTGTAAACCCCTGATGGCCCTGTAGGCCCTTGTAAACCCCTGATGGCCCCCAAAGGCCCCTGTAAACCCCTGTAGACCCCTGTAAGCCCCTGATGGCCCCCAAAGGCCCTGTAGACCCCTGTAAACCCCTGATGGCCCTGTAGGCCCTTGTAAACCCCTGATGGCCCTGTAGGCCCTTGTAAACCCCTGATGGCCCCCAAAGGCCCTGTAGACCCCTGTAAACCCCTGATGGCCCCCAAAGGCCCTGTAAACCCCTGATGGCCCTGTAGGCCCTTGTAAACCCCTGATTAACACTTTGCATATTATGATGAGAAAACCCCCGAAACAAAACTTAAATTTAACTCCTTGACTAAAATTGTTTTAAACTCAGCTGAACGTGTTTCCACCAGGGAAGCTCAGTATGCAGTAAATGTGACAGCTAGTATCAGAACCAGTTCTGGTACCGGCCACCAGGACTCTCCATGTTTTATTAAACTTATGACCAACAGGGCTGTGTTTATTAAAACAAACAGAGTAAAATAAATGCAGTTGTAAATGTTAAACTACATTTAATTGTAGGACAGCAGTGAGTCATACAATGCAATTCAGCCATTTTTTTCTCGTTCTGAAAACTGATGCTACTGGAGGAAATGCAGATGAGTTCTGCTGATCCCTGGACAGACAGTCGTCTAACTCGCTTCGGACCAGCCAGCAAACGGATGCTGATTCAAATTTCAGATCATTGTCTGAGGAACTAATATTTTTCATGCAGGGCTTCTTGTTTGAAAAACAGAACAAAAATGTGAACCAGGTAATTTGGTTGAATTAGCTGCAGTGATCAGGCTTCCATGCGTGGACGGGTTCTCATGTCGTCTGGCCAACAGGAGCTGCAGCTTGTTATGAACAGATTCTACTTCTCCCCTGAGGAAAGACTGACAGCTTCTGACTGATCGGAGAGCGCCTGTGTGGACACTGTCACAACAGCCAGGATGATTTTACTAAATTGTTTTACTCCTCTGACAACTGTGACACTTTCCAAAAGTTTGGACCATATTTCTCAGCAGGAACAAGTTTTTATGGTTTAAGGGGAATCAAATTATAGAAAAATAGAGCAGCTCAGAACCCAGCAGCACAGTTCAGAAAAATGAAGCTTAATTACAGCTCAGATAAAAATCAGTTTTATTAGGCTGCTTAACATTAACATAAAACTTTATTTTCTAATGTATCAGGGTGTAAAAAAAAAACTATAATAGTAGTGAGGAGAAAAATCTCTGACTTCAACATGCCTAGACACAAGCTGCTGAAATAAGAAAATAAACTCTTTGTATTTCCTCTATCTTGGTTTTTCTTCAAACAATTACAGTTATTATTTGAAGGAAGGAGTGGTAAATATCTCGTATTGCATGCATTTATTAAAAAAATAATCCTGTAAGAGTTTTGTTTTTTTAAGAATTAGCTCCCCAGTCAGCTCCTAAGAAGGGTTGCCATGTTTCTGGAAAGTACCCTGTGAGTTTACTGACTTGTAAGGAGTCAGTAAGAAAAAAATCTATTGGTTCCAAAAAATAGCCTGTTAGGTTACAAGAAAGTACCCAATGAGAGATGAACAGTCTCCTGGAAGCGTCAATAAAGTACACAGTTAATTTTGGAAAAGTACCAGAAAGTTTCACAAAGGTACCAAATATTAATAAAATATGGGGAAGTAGTTGTTAGAGTTCCAAGAAAACAGCCTGGAAAACCTGGAAAGATGTTGTAAGACGCAGAAAACATTCTAAGTTTCAGGAAAGTTTCCTTTGGATTGTAAAAGTCCCTGTAAATACTATGAACTAAAAACTGCACTATGCTTGTCGTCTTGATTTAGATTAGCACGTATTAAAAAATAAAATAATTTCAACAATTGTTTTTCTTTTTTCAGTACTTTAAAAACCGAACTCTCATTCTCCCTCTCTTTTAATATTTAAACACGTTTAGTTTTCAGTAGGAATCCAAGTAACACTCATCATAAATACATCAAATATGTTCCAAAAATAATTGTGAAGCATAATATTCTAACCAGTTTTTATCTCATTGGCTTTGCTATCTGAGAGCTGCTGTGCAGGTTGTACTGCAGTGTTGAGCAGACGGCTAATCAAAAACAAAACAAAAGCAAACTAAAGCATTGAAAGTTTTATTGCCAAAGATCTGCAGACTCCTGAATTTAAAAATCAATTTTGTGTAGAGTAAAACTGACCGGGTTCACGTAGGGAAGCAGCTTGTCTACACAGCGTGCAGAGACAGGACACAAACCAAGTTGATCCAGATGTCAGAAAGAGTCTCCGTCCTGCCGTTCTGCTCTGACCTGAGGAGGTCAGGAGGGGCCAAGCCGAGCCAGGCGCTCTCACGCCAACTGGGTTCCCTGTGGACACACACAGCGGCGTGTTGAGGTGAGGCAGAGGGTTAGACGCAGCTGACCCTTTAAGGAGCTGAGGAAAGGGAAACAGGCCCAGTTGGAGCAGCTGTCACACAAGAGGAGCCTTGTGTTTTTAATTCCTGCAGGCCAGAGCATTTTCTCTGGATTAACCCAACAAACACACATAACCCTTATTTTTATCTCTGCCTGACAATAAATCAGACTAAACTCTGTTCCAATTTATTTCTGCTTCCCAAAATTAAAATTCAGAAGTTTACATACATTTCCTTACTAATTCCTTCAGAACTCGACCCAGTTTTGGTCAAGCTTTCGTTTTCCTCATGTGATTCAGGAATACGTTAATATACAGAGGAGTTTATGGCCAAAACGGTGCAACAAGCCCATAGCATCACAGTTCTGCACAAGTCAACAACTTCTTGGTAATATATTTTTCTACTTGCAAAAAATGTTCCCCATTTTGTTGCATACTCTTAAAGAGGTCAAGTCTATTTTTGGGTACTTTAAAAGTTTTAAATGATAAATTGTGACTCATTTGAGACTAAAATGTGTTTGTGTTGAGTCCTTCTATGCAGAGGGGAAACCATATTTCCGTTACTTCATGTCTGCATGTTCAGCCTCATGGTGGCAGAGAGGAGGCCTGTAAATTACTTGAAACTAACAGTGTTAATTTAATTTCCACCTGAACGACCTTGCAATCCGGCTGAGCAGAATTAACCTCATGTATCCGTCCTTTAGCTCCCTTTCACAGGAACACACCCTCAGCATGCCGCCAACGCGTTTCCCTGGAAACAGCAGCCAACCAAACAACCCACGCTAATCTCTGGCCAAAACGTGAAGCCAATATTTACCCTGACCTTTGACCTGAGCTCTGTGGCTGATGAATGAGGGGAGACTCCTCTCTCTGGCGCCGTCTGGAACTACAACCTGGCAGTAAACGTCCTTAAAACAACATCTGTGAGATGAAAAACCAAATCCCAGAATTTGGAGAAACAAAAAAGAAGGAAGCTGATGAAAGTAATACTGGGATAAACACCTACCAGAACAAAGACAGTAAAGGTGATGAGTAAAATATGGAAATTATTACATCGGATTGAGAAATCATTTCTCAAAAGTCCGACTCTACTACTAATTTTCTACCATCTTGTTATGATGCATTTCTTCCAAATACTCGTTTAAATAAACCTCCATGTGAGATAAATGCTGTGACCTTATTCTCTCAGGTACTTTCATGAATCAGAAGTCACATGATTGTCATTATATAAAACAGTTGTTGGAGTTAATAAGTAATTCATATTCTTTATATTTGTCCCCGAATGGCCAGCTTTCTGAACGTTGAGGAACTCAAACATGCATATTGTTGTAACTCTTTCACCACATTACAAACAGTAACTTCCTGTTTGCTTGTTTACATCGTCCTCCCTGAGTCAATCCTGTGGAGAGCCGCCTTTGGCTCCAAGAGCAGCTCCACGTTTTTCAGCTTTCAGACATTTCTGCTCATTTTTTTTTTACAGCAAATGTTACCTGGCAACCTTGGATGTAACAAGGTTGCCAGGTAACCTTTTGTCCTTAACAACCTTGGTTATTAAGGACAAAATAACCAAAATTTTGTCCTCTCAACGTTTGACGCTGTGATACAGAAAAGATTAAACACACATTGAACTTCCATTAACATCTAACAGGAAGGTTTATTCTTCTTCTCTATAATGAACATATTCAGTAATTCATATCAAATACTTCAGGTGTCACTGAGTAACTGCAGTAGATAGCTCTTAGATTCAGTACATCACCAATAAAATATCCCTTTAAACCAAACGATAATTCTTTTAACATTATGAATTTTATCAAATGACAAAATCTATTCACAGAGGGCTTTTAATTCTCTAAACCATATCAGTTTTTTAATTAGTACTTTAACTCAAATACTTGTCCCTTTCTCTGAGACCTTTTGCATTTTTAACTATCACAATAAAAGTATATGAATTTGCTTTTAACTATTAATAGCTTTTACAACTTTTCTACTCAAATAAAATATCCTTTAATATTTAAACATCTTATAACTGTATTGTTTTACAGAATAATAGTATTTTATCTGTTACACAAAAACCTACAAACCTGAAAAAGGTGTAATGCTCCTTTAATGCTGCCCTCTTTAC